>SNQJ01S0160224.1:0-21750 GCA_010110895.2 Picea sitchensis
GGCGTTTGTGTTAAGTAAAAGATTTGTTTGATCGATTATAGTCTGTGTCGATTGAAATTGATTCATAAAAATGATTTCGTTGGTTTTTAATTGTCAAAACGATTCTGTCTGTTTCAAATTGGTAATAAAAAGGTTGGTTGACAGATCGCATATATCCTTGTTACCATTCGGTTAATTGACCACGATTTTGTTTGTTTCAAATTGGCATAAAAGTTTTGGTTTGTTTTGGCGTGAATGGTTTTCTTTGTTTTCAAATTAAATATTGGTTTAATAGGTCGAATGTATTTCTGTTATCATTTGGATTGATTTAAAATGGTTTCGTTTGCAAATAAGACTAACTATAGAATCGTGAGATTCTGCAGCTGCTCTTAAAAGTTAGATTTTTGTTAATTTTACAAATAAAACATTATCTAAACTTGTTTATTCTTGTCCACCTACAGGTACCTACGAATTTCAATGGCAAATTGGACATGTTGTGGAAGTTTAGAACGTGCTTTTTATGATGTAGTTTTGTTTTAGGTTGTTAGCTTAAGTTAGAAATAGAGACTTGGGAGATTGTTCCCAAATTTTTTGTAAACTGTTTTTGATAATTCCCATAGGGATGTTTTACCCTGTGGCCTTTATATACTCATTTATTTTTGTAAAGAACCCATCACTGTTGGGAGAACAAAGACTATGGATTTATGATGATACAAACTCGAATGGAAGTGGATCTTTTGTAACAGCTTTAGCTTTCAATTTATCATACTTTCATTCAAGTTTTGTGCATTTTAATTTGTGATCAAGTTATTGACTACTTTAGATATCAAGACTTGTTACAGGTTGATGCATTTTGATTTAAATTCTATCAATATCTGATGTATCTCAGTTTTAGTACAGCAATTACTCTGTTTCAATTTAATGAATAAAGGTTTATCTTCTTCGTTAAATGAACTATTCTGTACAAAGCTTCACACAGGGATTTATCTAACTGTGATGATTTGTAAATTATAAAATTGTTGTCATTTTATGTCTTGTTTGTTCTGTCATTCATATTCGAAGAGCACTGCTACTTCCTGTTTACAAGAAGCTTGTGGAAAATCTGGTGTGGGTTTCCTCCCATCAAATAGCTAGATCAAGTACCATGCATAGGACAAATAGGAAGCGTTACTTCAGGTTAGTTAATTATTAGCAATTTAATAGTTAATAAATTCGAGAATTCTCAGTAGTTTAGATAGAAATATGGTTCATATTTACAGTTAGGATTGTTATTTTAATTGCTTAGCTTAGACAACTTTCATTTTGTTCTTTTCTCATAAAAGATATAAAAAATAAAAAATAATGGTTTCGCTGTCATAAGACATTTCACCAATGATTTTTGCAAATTTAGATCAAAATTTGTAATCTGTAAATGATGTACATATAAAATTAAGATCTAATTCTGTTGATAGTTGAACATTTAATTTCATAGAATTATTGTTGTATAATATTAGTAAGTAAACTGTATATGTATGTTTCAGATTTGTATATAGTTTGTTGTAGTCGCTTTTTTCACTTATATTAGTTTCTTTAGCTTAGTTTTTCTTTCGTTTCCTAGTACTTAGATCGTCTAATGGAGCCGAAAAACTCATCAAAGTGGATCATTCCAAACAACTTGGGTTAAGTAGACAACCCCAGACTGGATTCACTTCTCCAGTTGACGAGCGTGCAATTTCGCCCGTCAACAAGTCTTCAACACCTTCTGTCCGTCTGTGAACTTATTTTAATAATTGTGACATGCTCCAAGTTGGACTTGGTTGGAAATCTATTCCCACTATAGGAGCTTCCTCCAGGTTAGCAACTTTACTTCTGGTCATAGGATTTGAATGAGAAGGGCTAGCTAAAGACTTTTCTTTGATTCTTGGTTTAACAATGAAGCCCTCAACTCTGTCAGAGTCGAGGTCTTCATCCAATCTCAGCTCAAAATGAAAAGGGCTAGGTGATTTGTCTGCAACTGGTTCCGACTCAATATACTCCATCTTTTCCTTTGTATTTTCATTATTAGGTACTAGAGATTTAGAGGTATCAGGGGAGAATAACACTCTCGACCGCTTTTTACTTTTAGAGGGTGTTTCTGGTTCAATAATATCATGCTTTTTCTTTGTTCCATGTCTTTCAGAATTAACAGATGCAGGGGATTCAGGTAATTCAGAGGCAGATTGAAGTCGAGTCCGTCTATTAGATAAAATTGTAGCCTTACTGACCTTCGGCTTTGAACCCGACTTCTTAGATTTACCAAGTTTAAAATTCGCTTGAAGACACCCTTCCCAGGTTAAATATTTGGCCTCCAAAGCAAATGAAACAAGAATTTTAATTAACCATGGTGAGACAAACTACCCTTAGTTGTACTCTTCTGAACCTGGTTCACCATTTTTCCCAGGGTTTGGAACAGATAATACAGAATGTTCATAGGGGCATTTCCTTCCAGATGTAGTAACAACTTAGCATGATATATATATATAAAGTATCAAAACGTCCTTCATAGGTGACAAAGTTTTGCAAAATATACAAAACTTTACCCCATAAGCCCGACAACCAGGTTTTTTGGAATGCCTCTTAACCAGTAAGCATCCTTGAATTTAGGAATCAACAGCTGATTAAAAATATCCTTCACAACTGGTTTGCCTTTACACCATCTTTCCCCTGTGCATGGCAGACCCACTACTTGACTGATAAGACTCTTTGTAATTACCAATTCAAGGCCTTTGATAATGATTCGATGCCCGTCGAAGGTCTTAGCAAATTGTAGAGCAATCTCCGTATCATATCCATCAAATTTCTCTAGAAAGGCCATCCATCCTGTGACTTAAAAAATGTGCTTGGTATCTCAAAATTCCGTTGAGGAAGCAATCTCAGCCAGACTATCTGGTTCATGCTGACTAGCTACCATGTTTACTGGTATAGAAGTGAAGGTAAGACAACAAATTATGCAGGTCGGGATAAGAATGGATAAGGGCAGAAACATTATGCGTGACAGGGTTAAACACTGTCTCAAAAGAGGTAAAACATCCATAGGCATCATTATGTGTGGTTGATCAAGCTTTTTCATCATTAATTAATTAATCATGTAGAGATAACGGTGGTTGCAAAGATATGATCTCAATCATGGCAAAGTTTATATAAAATCGTGGGAGAGATAATGTTTATGAGGATTTATCATAAGTGGAGTGTCTCAAGGTACAAAGAGTACATGTCTGAAATCGTGTGAGAGTAATGGAGAGAAGGCACCACATGGTAAGGATAAAATTTATCAAAGGGGAGGGCATATGCAATCATTTTATCAAAGGACAAATCTCGTTATGGAAGGATGGCGGCAATCGATCATTCATTTAATAATTTTAAATGTATTAATAATTTGAATGATTAACTAAAGAAGCACATACCTCATCCATTACTTATTTTTTTCATGTTTTGTAACAGGTGTTGAAGATCAGAGCCCGAGTGTATCCCTTATCCATAGATGTCTCCTACTGACCACAATGCCTTTGTCCTAGCTATGCTGGTACAGAGACATTATAAAAGTTCTCCCTGTTTCTCCTTTGATTTTAATGAATCATACAACTGAAAAATTCTCTGCAACAAAGTGCCCTTGGATCCTTTTAAAACCGATCTGATGCTTTTTCTGGATGGAACTAAAATTATTCTTTCTCATGAGTAAACTGACTGAGTACCAGATAGGTACGGAACTGGTACAAAACAAGTACTGAAAGAGTGCTGAAATAAACTGGTGCGAAACAGAAACTGGAAAAATGTTGAAATAAGATGAACAATAACTGCAGCGAGAACAATCCGAACAGAGTGATCTCTAGCCAAACACTGATCTCCAAGCTCTGTAACTGAAAACCAACTGCAACTGGACAAGTATCTCAAACCTGCTGAGGTGCAAAAAAAGTTCCCATTTTGGAGCAAACAAATCTCTGACTAACTCTGAACCTGCCCTCCTTTTATTTCAAAGAGGAATCAACCAAAATCATCAAATCTGCAACAACTTCAAAGATTTTACCTGTCGTACAAATCTTTATTGTGTGAATAAATGTTTTGAAGTCGAACACAAAAAGAAGTCATTAGATTACCAGCCATTAATGTATGCTTTTAACCAATGCAAGAGGACCCACCATTGATGTCAATGAGCCTCAAGGTACTTGTAGTACATCTTAACAGGTACGAATAGATATGTTGATGTTGAGTCACCTGTAAGATCTATCAACCAAGAGACATTAATGAATTCCCATGGTTGTTAGCAAGGAGATCTGCCATTAAGGCATGCAGATTCGAGGGTACTAAATAGTCTCTAGCTTCATATCCAGATAAGGTGTTGATGTTAATGGAGTGAGACTTGTTGGAAGGTGGACCTTAATGTATCCCACATCATCCAACTCGAGTGCAAATAATAAAAATTTGCAGAAAATGATTTGGTGGAACAATAATCACTTACTTGTGGATTTTACGAGCCCAAGTTAGTTATCACTCATTGCTTTTTCACATTTTGAGAGTCTGAAAAATAGCTAAAAGAAGACTCCAAGGGGGTTTCTTTCCCGTAATAATCTACCGGGTCTAGAAAAGGAATAAGCCTATACCCGATAGATGCTCCTCTAATACTTTAATGAGAAACAAAGGAAGCAAACAAGCTCAAAATTTATTAGATTAAAGCAAGATAATATGGTAGTATTATAAAATGTTTTCGCAAAATAAACAATCTCACCTTCTTACCTGTTGCAAAAAATAAAGATGCTTCCATTTTGTACCTGCCTCAATCCTGCAAAACTTAAAAACAGATCAAATAATACAAGGGAAAAAAAAACTATATAG
This sequence comes from Picea sitchensis, assembly GCA_010110895.2. Lineage (NCBI taxonomy): Eukaryota > Viridiplantae > Streptophyta > Pinopsida > Pinales > Pinaceae > Picea > Picea sitchensis. The sequence goes on from SNQJ01S0160224.1 coordinate 4,828, forward strand.
ACAAGGGGAAAAAAATTATCTTTTTATTTATTTATTTTTTTTTTTAATTTTTTTTTTCTTCAGATTTTAAGATTTTTTTGTTTTTATATATTTTTTATATTTATATATATATGTTTTTATTTTCATTCAGATTTAAGAAGGAAAAAGAATCAAGGAGTAACAAGAGAAGAGGAAGACTCTTCTCTTACTAACTCCATTTCTGTTTGTTTCGATATATCCTGCATGAAATCATCTTTGGATAGAGGTTTATGATAAATTCTCAGTCGATGTCCATTTACTANTCCAACTCGAGTGCAAATAATAAAAATTTGCAGAAAATGATTTGGTGGAACAATAATCACTTACTTGTGGATTTTACGAGCCCAAGTTAGTTATCACTCATTGCTTTTTCACATTTTGAGAGTCTGAAAAATAGCTAAAAGAAGACTCCAAGGGGGTTTCTTTCCCGTAATAATCTACCGGGTCTAGAAAAGGAATAAGCCTATACCCGATAGATGCTCCTCTAATACTTTAATGAGAAACAAAGGAAGCAAACAAGCTCAAAATTTATTAGATTAAAGCAAGATAATATGGTAGTATTATAAAATGTTTTCGCAAAATAAACAATCTCACCTTCTTACCTGTTGCAAAAAATAAAGATGCTTCCATTTTGTACCTGCCTCAATCCTGCAAAACTTAAAAACAGATCAAATAATACAAGGGAAAAAAAAACTATATAGACAAGGGGAAAAAAATTATCTTTTTATTTATTTATTTTTTTTTTTAATTTTTTTTTTCTTCAGATTTTAAGATTTTTTTGTTTTTATATATTTTTTATATTTATATATATATGTTTTTATTTTCATTCAGATTTAAGAAGGAAAAAGAATCAAGGAGTAACAAGAGAAGAGGAAGACTCTTCTCTTACTAACTCCATTTCTGTTTGTTTCGATATATCCTGCATGAAATCATCTTTGGATAGAGGTTTATGATAAATTCTCAGTCGATGTCCATTTACTACGAAGAATTTTGTGAGTCATCAATGGTCTTAATCTTAATGGAACCGTTGTCAAAAACTGTCTCGACTTCATAAGGTCCTAACCAACGTGTTGTAAGTTTTTCCTTAAACGTTTTGTACCTTGAATAATAAAGCCCAGTCACCGGGTTGAAAATGCTTCTTTTTAATAAACTTATCGTGCCATTTACTTCGTTGATTTTGAACTAAAATAGTCCGTTGAATGGCATCTTGTCTAATTTCATCTAATTCATTCAATTGCATAACCTGTTGTTTCTGTGCTTCATCCAAATTTAAATCCAATTCTGTTGCTATACGGAAGGTATGAATCTGAAATTCTATGGGAAGGAGAATTTGCTTACCATATACCAGATCGTAAGGGGTATGACCAGTGGTGTTTCGCCACGTAGTACTATATTCCCATAAAGCCTCTGGAAGTCTATCTGCCTAATCTTTATGTTGTAAATGTATTGTCTTGGTCAGAATAGCTTCTAAAACTTTATTCGTGGATTCCACTTGCCCATTGGCTTGCAGATGGTACGAGGAAGACTTACATTGTTTTATCCCATATTTATTTGTGAGTTGCTTCATTAGTTTAGAGGTGAATTGAGAACCTTGGTCAGTAACAATTTCTCATGGAACACCGAAGCGAGTAAAGATATATTCATAAATAAATTCGACTACTGATTTCTCAATTGCTTGATATAAGGATTTTGCCTCTACCCACTTGGTCAAAAAATCTGTACAAACCAAGATGTACTTCTTCTTTCTAGACATTGGGGAAATTGGTCCTACAAAATCAAGTGCCCATTTGTCAAATGGTTCAATCATAACCTGAGGTCATAAGGGAATCTCATCTGCTATGGTAGGTCTCCCCATCCTTTGACAACTATTGCAACTTCTTACATATTTTGTTGCATCCTTAAACAGTGTTGGCCAATAATATCCTGATTGTAAGACTTTATATGTTGTTCTCTTATTAGAGAAGTGTCCTCCACATGGCCTGTCATGACAGGCCTGAAGGATATTAGGAATCTCATTTTCCCAAACACATCTCCTCATGATCATATCAGGACTTGTATAGAAAAGATCACTTCCTACCTAGGAGTAATAAGCACTCTGTTGGACAATCCGTCTCTTTTGTGGTGATGACAAATGAGTTGGCAATCTCCCTGAAGCTAAATAGTTTGTTGTGTCTTCAAACCATGGGGTTTTAACAACTACTTCAAATAAATGTTTGTCAGGGAAATTATCATTCACTGGAATGTCATTACTGTCTTGAGGAATCCAAGAAAGAAAATCTGCAACTAAAATTTCTTTTCTTGGCTAATCAACTATAGTGATGTTAAATTCTTGAAGTAACAAAAGCCATCATGTAATCCTTCCGGTAGTAACTAGTTTGTTCATCAGAAATATAATAGCAGAATGGTCAGTATGTAAAAAAAATTCATACCCAATGATGTAATGTCGAAACTTATTGATGGCATGAATGACAGCCAAAAATTCCTTCTATGTCACAGTATAATTTAATTTGGGAGGAGTTAAGTTCTTGCTAGTAAAGTAGATGGCATAATTTTGTTGGCTTTCTTTTTGTCCGAGTACTCCTCCTAAGGCAGTGTCTGAGGCATCCGTAGAAATATGGAAAGGAAGAGACCAATTTGGTCCTCTTAAGATTGGTGTCGTGGACAATTTTTCTTTTAAAGTCTCGAAAGAAATTTGACAATTATCATCCCAAAAATATTCTACATCTTTTGTTAGTAATTTGAACATAGGACCTACTATCTTTGTAAAATTCTCAATGAATCGACGATAATACCCATCATGGCCAAAAAAACTCCTCACCTCTTTTTGATTTTTTGGTGGTGAAAGGTTGACAATAACATCAATTTTGGCTAGGTCTACTTTAATTCCTTCTAAGGATAATTGGTGACCTAAGACTATCCCTTCAGTTAATAAAATCCTACACTTCTCGTGACTGAGGGCCAAGTTTGTTTCCTAACAACAAATTAAAACTTTTTCCAAGTTGTTCAGGGCTTCTTCAAAGGTGTTTCCATACACAGTAAAATCGTCCATATAGACTTCCACACAATCGTGGATCAAATCAGCAAAAATTCCTAGGACTGCTCTTTGAAATGTGGCAAGAGCATTACATAATCTAAATGGTAGCACCCTATAAGCATAGGTACCCCATGGACATGTGAAAATTGTCTTATCCTGGTCTTCCGGAGCAATTTGGATCTGATTATACCCACTATATCCATCTAGAAAAGAAAAGTATTTCTTTCCGGACAAAGTATCTAAGACCTGATCTATGAAAGGTAAAGGGAAATAGTCCTTCAGGGTTGCCTTATTGAGTTCCCCGAAGTCCACACACATACTCCACTTCCCTATTACTTTCTTAGGCACCACCAAAAGAGGTGACACCCATTTACTATCAGAAATTGGATAGATGAATCCCACATTTAGTAATTTCTGTAATTCTTCCTTTACAAAGTCCTTCAGGATAGGATTCATTCGTCTTTGTGGTTGCCTTACTGGTCTTATTTCAGATTGAGTATAGATATGGTGAATACAAGTATCAGGGTGCACTCCTCTCATATTAGTATACTCCCATGCGAATGCCCCTGATTGTTCTTTTAAAACTTTCGTTAATTGCTTCTGTTGATTTGGAGTTAATCCAGAATTAATATACAAGCTTTTTCCTGGACCAATCTCGATTGGAATTGTGTATGACCCTAAATGTTCATCAATGGTAAAAACCATAGATGATGAGAATGAAGTAAATAACTCACTCTGTTCCTAGAATTCCTCGTTAAAAATTTGATTGTATTGAGAATATGTTTGTGGAAATTCCACATTTTCTATTACTAACAGAAACTAGCTAAAGATATTATCTTCTATTGGTTCTTGAAGAGCCCAAAACTCATCAACGGAAAACAAGGGTTCTTCCAAATCATCCTCATTATAGGGACATGTTAACCATCGTAAGTCTTTAGAAACTGGTTGAGCCGGTGGATACAAAGTGAGTTTTTGTGAAGAAACTCCATTTGAAATAAACATATCTCCTCCACGACACCCTATGAAAGCATTAGTTGTAGCCAACCAAGGTCTTTCCAAAATAATTGGATGACCTTTCATGGGATCCTTCGATTGAAAAATCATGAAGTCCACAGGATATTCCCACGAAGATAATGTGACCAGGATGTCATCTAAAATCCCAACAGGTTTGACAGTTGTTTTATCAGCAAGTTCGAGAACTGTGGGAGTAGGGCGAAGGAGATGGCTCAAATGTAACCACTCAACAGTATTGATGGTCATTATGTTAATAGTTGCACCCAAATCCACTAAAGTATTACCAACGGAAATATTATTGATAGATACAGTTACTATTGGATTTCCTGGGTTGGCATACTTCACAATTTTAGGTGATTTAGAGATATAATTTGATAACTGTCCCACGAGATGTATAGTAGGAGGATCTTTTTGTTTCCGACCAAGTTTCTTAATGCAAAGTTCCCTGATGGTTTTCACATAGATCGAAACATCCTTTATTTCTTGTAGCAGTGGAATCTTAAGAAAAACATTTCTCAACTCATTCATGATATCAAACTCAGGTCCAAAAATTGGTTTTTCAATAATTAACCTCTAAGGAAAAGGAGGTGTTCGAGGAATCTGAGTTTGTATAGTTTGTTGAGGATTAGATGATTGACTTTTTGGAATAATGACATCTTCCAAGGTTTTATCATTTGGTAATTCATCATGATTTTCCTCCTCTTCTTCTTGAATAATAATGGTAGGAGATGTCCTTCTTATTGGTGGAGTTTTATTTAACACCTTCCCAGATCTCAGTTGAATTTCTTGTATGGGAATGGGAGCGATGGTGTAAGATGGAAAGTTTTGAAAATCAACATTATTGAGAGGCTGAGGTGGTCTATTGTTAGGATTTGGAATGGGTTGAGAGGGTAATATGGTAGGTCGAGGAGGGTTATGAGTGTGAAATTGTTGTGAATTTTGTAGAATTGGTGGTAGTGGTGGTGGAATAAATCTAGGAAATAGTTGCTACATATTGGGATGGTACTGAGTATTTGGGTTTGGAGGCATCGGTACTGTAGGTTGTTGATTGCTTCCATAATTATTACCTAGCCAATCCCAAGGTTGTGGAGCAGATGCATTCTGTAGTGGCCAATTTGGCCAATTCCATTGTTGCTGCTAAGGTTATTGTTGAAAAGGGGGGTAATAACTGGAAGGTTGTGGAGTTGGATCCTAATACATATTTTGATTCCTAGGTTGCCATGGCCTCCTAGGTGGATATGACGATTATGGAGCCTCCCCTCCCTTGTATATAGCCTGTAACCCAGGTAATGATGGACAATCCTCTGTCGCATGGTTATCAGTACAAATTCCACATACGAAAATATTATCCAAAGGACATTCTCGCCAAGGATGTCGTTTCCTACATCTGAGATAATATATGCCTAATACAATGTATTCATCTTCCTACTTTTTCTTAATTTTAAGAGTGTCTAACTGAGACCCAATGGTACTAAGGATATAAGTTTTGAAATTTTCCAGAAGATTGCCTAGTTCACTCCTAGTAACTCCTCCATGGGTAGTGGCTTTAGTGTTTCTATTAAGAGGTTCTCTCACACTCTTTATTGTTTTCCCCTTACTTCTCGAATAGGTTCTACATAACTCACCAACTTATTCGAAGTTTTTCTAGTAGATGTCCCCTGAATCCATTAGATTAAGAGTATCTATATATTCTTCCAAAACGCCTTTTAATAAAAGAGTTTTGATGGCTTCATCTTGGAGACCATTATATTTGGATTTTTGGAGAATATATATAAACCTTTCTAGGAAATCCTCAAGACTCTCTTCATAATGTTGTTTCATTTTGAAAATATCATTTCGAGAATCCTTGGGTCTACAGTAGTCTTGGTATTTCTTTAAAAATGTCGCTTTCATATCCTCTCAAGATCTAATATTGTACTCTCCTAAACCCATAAACCATCGTAATGCAGAATCCTTTAGAGTTGCAGAAAACAACTTCAACTTATGTGCATCCTATAGATAGTTGTAACTTATTTAGAGGATATCAAACTCAAAAAGGAAGACATCTAGATCTTCACTACTTTTCCCATAAAAGGTCGGTAGTGCAAAGGGTGGAATACTTTTCATATTGATATTTTGAACCAAATCCAAGATTGGGAATCCAAAGGTAGGTTCTGGCCTCGGTTCATTTTCTGCTTGTTCTTCCTCCCCATGCTCATTATGAGGTTCTTCTCCCTCTCTTCTCTCCATTTCTCTTTCCCTCTCAGTTCTGTTAAAAGTTTGACCGAAGATTGTATATGCAATTCGATCTTTCTTCGAGGAAGGCGTGAAATCCCACCTTTCCTCTTTTGCAATGGGATTCCTTCTAACAGAATTTTTATCCCCTAATTGGATAACTGGATTGTCCGAGGATCCTATTACTTCTACTCCAATGATTGTGGTATCTACCTGTGACACTATAGGAGTAATGTTCTCAAGAAGAGATGGCACTCTCTCAGGATTAACTAAATCAACCCAATTTGGATCACCAGGAAATTGTTTTCCAGAATAGGTGGTATCACCTAGTTTTAGAGGTGTAATCAGTGTTGATTGAAGTTCTTCAGATATTGTATTGTCACCTTCTAGTCCAATTTTTAGTGTTTCTTCTTCTAATCCTATGTTTCCTTCAATAGTCTCCTCAACCAATATCTTGATTTCAGTTTCTATTTCTTTTTGGGTGGAGGTTTCTCCTTTTTGTTGTTTTTTCTCAGAATACCTATCTGCAGATGTGGTGAAAGAACCTTGTCGCCCACCAAAAATACTTTTTGGATCTTTTTCTTGTTTTGAGTTTCCCCTAAATCTACCTCTATACTAAGATTGAGTTTTGGAGGAACCTGTGATAACAGATGCACATGTTCTTACCTCTCGTCTTACAGCTCCTCCTCCATCAACTTTCTAGAAAACACCACACCAAACAAAACATAAGAAATCCAACTATCTAACTTACCTTTTAAACAACTCCCCGGCAATGGCGCCAAAAATGTCAAGTAAATTATATCACTTTTCTAATGACCTAAAAACATTAAATTGTCAGACCAGATCTTAGAGCTGCTACACTATATGTGCAGGTAAGAATTTTCTAAAAACTATTCAAAAGAATCCAAACTACTCTATCTATAAAACCCTCTACTTTATAAATGAAGGAAAGGATATTTAACCATCAATTTCATCTACTCTATTTTAACCATCTACTGTCTACAACTAATGCTAAGTAAACCATTTACTCTATGAAAAACTAGAGAAATGTAATTTAAATTCAAAACGTAACTCTAAGCTTTCCTTGAAATCATCTAAATTCTATCTTAACGTGTAATCAAAACTTCTATCCTATGCTATAATCTATTAATTCACAATTCATCTATCAGAAATGCAGAAAGAAATGTTTTAATCTTGATCACCAAATTCTATTCTATTCTTTATTCATCTATAGTGATGTGGGTGCTAGTGGAGAAATACTCTATGAATTTAGATGTAAAATTCACTGTTCAAAAAGGAAATATTAAACCTGATTAAATTCTAATTAACTGAAGTAATCATAATAGTGTTGGACAAGCATAAAACAGAGTAACTAGTACAAAATGGGTACGAAATACTAACAACAACTCTATTCTATTTTTAAGTGTAAATCTATTTCCTACAGAAGGCAAATCCTATGAAATTGTAAGGATAAATTTAAGCTACGCTATTCTGATGTCATTTATTAATCTACAAAATCACAACTAACTCTTAAATCAAATCCACTAATTATCCACTAACTATAAATTCAATCTAAGTCACTAACTCTACAATTTCTTTCAACCGACCTATGTAAAAATAAATGATAAAAACTAATCAAACTTCCTTCTACGTTCTGGTTTTAAACTTATAGACTACCAACTAAATTTATTGAAATTTAACTACCACGTGTGAATCTATCTATATTAACAGGAATTCAAACGATCCCTTATGAATTAATTTAAAACCTATTTAATTCTACCATTCACTATCTCTATCGTATAGTTCAATCTACGACTCTGGCAAAATTGATGATTCAATCTACAAAGCATTCTTCAAAATATGGTTATTCAAATATATCTTCCAACTATCCTACGCTCTGTGCATAGAGATTACGCTACAGAATTACAATGCCATGTGATCTAAATTATAACAGAATTCAATCTGACAGTTGCATATTTAAATCATAAAAACATGGAACAATTTCTACAGTGATTATTTCTACAGAAAAGACAATCAACATCTACTTTGTATATCTACTATAAAATGGAGAGATCATCTACCTCTGTTGGTGGGCCCTCCCACAAAGATAGAGATCCCTGTTAACGTTTCAGAAGAGAATGATCTACGCTACCATATCCATTCAACAACTATTGCAGAAATGATTAATCCATGTGGTCAATTTTTGACCAGACATCAATTCGGAGAGAAAACCAACATCATTCTATTCAACAAAAGTCTCAGTCAAGTTTATCAAAATTAATCGCCATTCATACTGGGGCAGTCCCATAATTTTATAATGTTTTAATCCTTGTCTTTGGATCGATGATCCTCCATCTAAGCTAACTACCAATACTAAAAATAGAAAAGCCATGCAGAGTATTAATTACATCATAATCTTGAATGGGCGATCTCATGACACGAAGTGTCATGAGATTCACCTCTAATAACAACTTCCAGTAAATGCCTCTCTACATACGCTCTTCTTTGAATAGGAGTCCAGCTTGTATGCTGAAGTGGCATCAAACCTTATGAAGCTTCACGAGCAAGAAGGAGGCCGCGTCAACATGTGATAATCTGCAATAGAGTAGTCAAAAGAGTTGCATCCCAATATTGCATTAGTCTATTAATCATAGTATGCATTCTTTAAATTAACATTCAAAAGATTAAAACATTTGCAAAATGTATTAAAATATGATCTTTTTACCTTAGAAACATGGTTAGGTAGGGAAAAAGGATATAGGCTAGGAATGTAGCAAAATAGATAGATGTTTGTCAAAAGGAGATATAAGATGCTGGTAACTGGTGCAGAACAGGTGAAAAACAAGTCAAAGATATGCAAAAATGGAGGTCATATTCATGGCCCAACAACGACAATTGTTATCTAGATTGTTTTTCTTATCAAAACAATCTAGATAACAATTGTGAATTTTTGTTTCAAGAGTGCATTCAAGTGTGTATGCAATATTTGAATGAAGTTTTGTTGGAGTCTTGTGCAAGAAGCCAAAATTCGAAATATGTCGTGGAAAAGTGAATTACATAGGTAGAAGACCCTCCAATGGTTTCAATATGTATTCAAATATAAGTCATGTTTGCCTTGAACTTCTAGGAGTCCCATAGAAGTTAAATTCTTGCAATATTCATTTATTTGAACCCTCCAACAAATATGTTTATCAAATTTCTTTACATTTCTATCAGAGTTATGATTTTGATCTTGTTACATATATTCAAGGTTTATAATATATTTGCATTCATGTATATGTTTTTCTGAAATATGTTGTATGAGTGTGTGTATTGGATTTGCAGAGTAAAATGTGTATCCCTTTGTTGATCGATTGTTGGTTGTTCGATGAGAGATTTGTGCAATTTCCCTAATCCATTATTTATGAATGGGATTTCATGTTGTTTCTCTATTTGATTCCATGTTTTAGGGTTTCATTGTGTTATATTGTGAGGGTATGGGGTTATGCAGAGTCTCTAATGTTGCACTTCCATTGTGCGGGTGTTTTGTTTTTAAATTTTAGATTTTAAAATGTAGATATTCGTAATACATTGACTGGAAAGACCATAAATCTTGAGGTGTAGAGATCAGTTACTATTGACAACATGAAGGAGGAGATGAAAGATAATGAGGAAATTCCTCATGATCAACAAAGGCTCATCTTTTCTAGAAAACAGCTGGAGGATGGCCATACCCTAGGATATTATAAATTTATGAAGGAATCCACCCTTCACATCTTCCTCTTTCTTGGAGGGGGAATGCATATCTTCGTCAAGACCCTCATGGAAAAAACCATCACTCTAGAAGTAGAAAGATCTAACACAATTGACAATGGAAAGGATAAAAATCAAGAAAAGGAAGGGATTCCACCCGACCAACAGTGACAATGGAAAGGATAGAATTCAAGAAAAGGAAGGTATTCCACCTGACCAACATAGGTTGATATTTTCTAGAAAATAGCTTGAATATGGACTCACTTTTTTTTATTACAATATCCAAAAGGAATCAACTCTTCACCTTGTTCTCCACCTTAAAGGAGGGATGCAAATCTTTGTCAAAACATTGACTGGCAAGAAAATCACGCTTGAAACCCACCCTGACTGACAAGACATTCATGCTTGAAGTTGTTACATGATTGGAATCCAGACAAAAAGATGAAAAAGGTTGAGAAAACTTGTGGAGTGTGAAATGTTTGACAACCGGAGGTGCCGAAGGAGAAAATTGGTGGAGTGTGAAATGCTTGATGGGTGAAGGTGCCAGAGGTGTATAAATACAAGGTGGTTAGGTGGTTTGGTTGACATATAAATACAAGGTGGTTAGGTGGTTTGGTTGATAGGTTTTGGAGGTGTATAAATACAAATTGGTTTGGTTGACAGGTTTCAGGAAAAATCTCTTCCTACCCACATGCCTTGGAATAATAAACATCTACATGTTCTGAATGTGCAAAGTGCCTTTAGTGCTTGCCTCTTATGATAACTCTGAAAAAACGATTTCATTTCCAAAGAGATTCACCACTAGTTTTACTTAACTTCTTCAAATCAAAGTTGATACTTTGTATTGTTCTTGGATGAGTCATTAAATATTTCTATATCCCACCACAATTATTATCCTTAGCATAGGAGTGGCATATTGGTTTCGTTTTTTTTGGTTTTAAGTTAGATTGTACCTTAAATATAGAAAGAAAAATTTGAATTCACTAAGTTTGAATTATATATTGATTTAATTGTTATTTTTAAATATAATTATTTAAATTTTGATTGGTTTAATTGCTTATTTCTATTAGTAATAGGAAATAAAAAATAAAAATAAATAAAACATCAGGACACATCAAGGTCATAAGAATAGGTTGTTTGTGGGCCATAAGATTATTGGGTTTGAGTTATTTCCTTGATTTTGTCATATAGTTGATTTCTTGGGCATATTATATGTTTTATCTAAAATGGTTTGGAAAATCTAGTTTTTGTTGGAATTTGGCAAACAAATTCACAAGGGGGCACAATTCTAGCCTATTTGAGGAATTTCCAAAGTTTTGTGTTGCTTCAGAGACTGTCAAAACATTTGGGAGATGGAGGAACTATATCATTGGAATTTTGATGTGTGGAACTATGCTAGTACATTTTCTTCATAACTACTTGATGTAGAAAGCATCTTAGAGAATGGGATGAGATTTCCCATGTATCTAACATAACTATGATTGATATCAACACAATTTAATTGACAAGAGTTTGTTTTAAGTCTATTTTGGATTTTATCCTTCACTACCTATTGACTTATCTAGTCAACCAATTATTTCTTTTGACACTGACCATGAATTACAAGAAATTGAAAAGGAACTGAATTTCCAAGATAGGGTTTATGAGATTCAAAAACAAGCATAAGAGATGTTGCATCAAGATAGTGAAAAAGATAAGTCTTGACATGACAAGCATCATATTCCTCATTCATTCCAAATTGGGATCAAATGTTGTTACATCTGAAGAAAGAAAGTTTTTGTAGCTTGTACAAGAAGATGAAGCATTTACAATACAATCCTTATACCATGCTTGAGAAAATTGGGGAGAATGCCTTTAAGCTTAAAATTTTTCCATATCTAGGTTTAGATCTAGTATTCAATGTGTATTTTATTTGACCCTATTTTCCACCCTTGCTAAAACAAATTGAGCTATATCTTAAAGATCTAGAAGACATCTAATGCAGAAGCATATGACAAGAAGTTCTAGAATTGACCTCATAGGTCAAAACCCCATTTACCAAGAGAGTTGGTTCCCTAATTTCTTATTTAAGTTTGTAATAATTTAAATTGTCTCTAGGAGACATTTGGGTTGGGTTTGTTTGCTAGGTGTCGAGTTGTTATTAGATTTTAGGAACAGTTTCCATATTTCGGTTTTGTTTAGATAACTCGATATTTTTTTTAGGATGTGAGTTGTTTGAGGGCTTGAGATATATTGAATGTTTTTTAAGATTTAGAGGTTAGAGAGGGGAGATAATGTGTGATATTGAGTGTGAAAGGGTGGATTGTAGAGCTTTGAGAGACAATGAAGGAATGATCCTTCCTGTGTAATTTATTTCCTTCAATGATATAATGAAAGATCAGATCGTGTGGTGTTTTCTTATGTATTTCATTTGTTAAAATCCGTGTATAAATTTTCTTGACAAAGTGACAAGGTTTTGTGGTTACAGGAGAGCGGGTAGCACATAGAGTGGTTCCAAGTGTGAACCAAGTCCTGTTAAAATTACTGTGTATTTGTGTTTTTATTGGTGTGGATAGGCATGATCAATCCATAGAACAAGATCGACAACCCATATCATCACAAGCATCGTTTCTTGGTTATTTTTTATTAGCTTGACACTGGATTAATTCCATGGTCACGAGGTTCGGTGGTCCGGTGGTCTGATATTAAACAAATTGATTTGGATTTCTGTGAGCACTATGTTTATGGAAAACATAAGATATTTAGATTTCTCAAAGTTAGAAAAGAAAAGAAAAGTGAAAGGATAGAGCTTGTGCATACAAATGTATGGGGAATATCTCAAGTATCATCTCTTGGTGGCTATCATTATTATGTTACTTTTATTGATGATGCAACTAGAAAAAATTTGGTTTATTGCATTCGAAAAAAATCTAATGTTTTTTATACTTTTAAGAAATGGAAAGGTTTGGTTGAGAATGAGATAGGGAAAAGGTTGAAGTGTCTCAGATCAAAAAATGGAGGTGAATATTGCAGCAAGGAGTTTGATGATTACTGTTCATGCCATGGGATTCGTAGAGAGAAGACATTTCCAGGAACACCACAAGAAAATGGTGTGTCAAAAAGGATGAACATGACAATCATGGACCATGCAAGGAGTATGATATTGCATGTTGGGTGCCCTTATAGTTCTGGGTAGATGTTGTATTTATAGTTGTTTACATAATAAAAAAAGGAACTTCAAGCTCTTTGGATGGTGGAATTCCATAAGAGGCATGGAAAAGTAAAAAGGTAAACTATTCTTTTTTGAAGACTTTTTGTTGTGAAGAATTTGTCCATATTGATAAAGAAAATAGAACAAAGATTGAGGAAAAATCCAAGAAGTGTACCTTTATTGGATATAATGTTAATGATTTTGGTTATCTCTTATGGGATTATGAAAATCACAAGATCATTAAGAGTAGAGATGTCATATTCAATGAGAAGGTCATGTACAAATATCAGTTGCAGGGAAAGAATCGAGAATAAGAAAAACCAGAATACACAGTGCTTGATGAGATCACTGAAAAAAGATATTCCAAAGGTACTAGAAAATCAAAATGTACAACAATAGGAGCAACATGTACCTCAAAATTCCTGCAAGTGTTGTTAGAATATCTTCCAGGTTAAGTAGACCCATTGAGCGATACTCTCCTTCGTTGTATTATTTATTGTTGACTAATTCTGGTGAACCAGAAAGTTATGAAGAGGCAATGCAGGTAGACACTAAAAGGAAGTGGGAGCAAAGAATGAAAGAAGAAATTGATTCCTTGGTAAATAACCATACTTGGGACTTGGTTCAGTTTCCTACAGGAAAAAAATCATTGCAAAATAAATGGGTTTATAGGTTGAAGAAACAAGATGAAGGGAAAAAGCGTTACAAAGTTAGACTTCTTGTAACGGGGTTTGCACAAAAGAAAGGTATAGATTTTCATGAAATATTTTCTCCTATCGTTAAAATGACTTCAATTAGGACTATTTTATTTCTTGTGGCAGTAGAATATTTTCATCTTGAACAGTTATATGTAAAAACAACTTTTCTCCATGGGGATTTGGATGAAGAGATTGATATGCAGTAGCCACAAGGGTATGAGGTCAAAGGGAAGGAGAATTTGGTATGCAGGTTGAAGAAGAGATTGTATGGCCAAAAGCAAGCTCCAAGGCAGTGGTATTTGAAGTTTGATAGGTTTATGACAAAACAAGATTATAGTAGATGCCATTTTGATCACTGTGTTTATTTTAAAAGGCTAGAAAATGGAAATTATATTGTGTTTATGTAGATGGCATGCTTGTTGCAGGGTCTAACATACATGATATAAATGTGCTCAAGAATAAATTAGCTAATTCATTTGTGATCAAGGATTTAGGTGCTGCAAAGAAAGTGCTTGGCATGAGAATAACAAGAGATGGGAAAAATCATAAATTGACATTGTTTCAGGGTGAGTACATAGAGAAGGTGTTGGAGAGGTTTAGAATGTAGAATGCAAAACCAGTTAGTACACCTTTGGATACCCATTTCAAATTAACCAAGGAAATATGTCCCAAGACACGGGAGGAGATATAATACATGTCGATGATCCCTTATTCATCAACAGTTGGAAACTTGATGTATGTGTTGGTTTGCACAAGACCAGATATTGCACATGTAGTGGGAGTTGTGAGTGGGTATATGAACAATCCAGGTAAAGAACATTGGGAGGATGTAAAGTGGATTCTCAGGTATTTTAGAGGTAGTGCTACCCATGCATTATGTTTTGGAGTTTCATACATTGTTCTACAGGGATATGTTGATTCAGATATGGTAGGTGATAAATATAGCAGGAGGAGCACCACAAGATATGTTTTTACTGTAGGTGGAACAATAGTAATTTGGATTTCAAAATTGCAAAAGGTTGTTTCATTTTTAATAATGGAAGAAGAGTATATTGTTGTTAAAGAGGCTATTAAAAAAATTATTTGGCTACAGAGGTTTATGGAGGAATTGGGAAAGATAACAGGTTGTACTGTGACAGTGAGAGTGTCATTCATCTTGAAAAGAACTCAGCCTTCCATTTGAGGACTAAGCATATACAACTCCAGTACCATTTCATATGATTTATCTTGGAAGATGGACATTTGAAGTTGGAAAAGATACATACTAGCTAGAATCCTGCAGATATGTTAACAAAGGTAGTAACCAGGGAGAAACATAGTTCTTTCTCAGTTTCAGTTAGCCTTCAAGCATGAAGGTGAAGAGGAGAAATTTTCCAGGTCCAAGGTGGATCATAGTCCATTAGGTACATCAGCTATGGATTTGTTGTGATCAGTCTCCAAGTGGGATATTGTTGGTTGTGGAGCCTGATTATCTTCTTTATTCAAAGGTCTTGTTTTCAGCTGCATTTGGACTCCATTTCCTAATGGAGGGGTGTGGGGGGGCTCCCCCCCATATGGTTTTCGTCGGGGGGGTCTAGGGGGGGGGAAACGACAATCTTTGGAGTCCCCCTCCCCTGGCAGGGGATTCAGGGGAAATGCCCCCGGAGTGAAATTTTGGGAAAAGTTTCCTTGTAAAATATTGTAATTTTGTAGACAATCTGGACTGTTCATTATAAAGTTGTAGATCTAATGATAGAAGTTATTTTAGGGATTTTTTCCCTAGAAGGAAACCCTGTTTTATGATGGAATTGTATTGCGACTGTGTATGGTGGTGAATATTTCATTCTGAGAGAGGATATTGTGAGAGAAAGAAGAGGAAGTTACAGTGGGTGTGTTGTAGGTTGTATCCCTTCATTTTGTTGGATAATAAAAAGGAAGGACCTAAAAATTTCTCTGGTGGACATAGCCCACACTGGTTGAACCACGTATATCTATGTCTCTATTTTATTATGTACTTTTGTGTTTTGTTTCTGCATTTGATTTATTTTCTTTTTCTGCAATCATGTTTTTATAACAAGGCCAGATTGCAAGAAATAGAAATAAGCAACCAAGAACAAAAACAATCAAGGAAGGACGTAGAGGTCAAAGAAAATAACAATCTTAGGGAAAGATTAAAGAACTAGAAGAAAATCTAATTAACAATTTGTCCCTAACTAGTGTGGAACACAAATCAAATATCAAACCTATCAATGAGGAAATGAATAAGCTCATAGAGTTAGACCATGAACGTAACAAAAGAGCCTTAAACCTCATATTTTTTTTGTATAAAACAAAATAAATATGAGGACACATGAGGAATAGTCAAGGAAGAATTAAAAAATAAATCACAAATTGAGACAACTAGCCTTATAGAAGCAAAAAGGTTGGGCAAAATAATTGAACATAAATATGGGTTTATTTGGGTTATGGTAAGTTCTAACGCTCATAAATATGACATACTTAGTAAAACTCCGAGCTTAAAAGGGTATGGAATATTTATAAATGAAGATCTCATTCGAAAAGATCAAACTATATTAAGGAAGGAGGTTCAAAATGTAAATGAAGCCGAAAAGGAAGGGAAATGGGAAATAAATAGGAAACAATAAGCTATTATTAGGGATAGAGACCAAGAAGATGACAATACATAGCAATACCTTCCTAACCTTCTAAGTCATAACAAATTTAGTGATCTTCAACTGCTTTTCTTAATGCTTTTCAAGCATCGAAATAGCATTTTAAATAAATCCAAGTAATCTCTTACTTTTTTAAAGGTCTGGTAGACCAATTTTGGCCTTAATGGACATTAACCATCATCATCATCACCATCATCATCATCATCATCATCAATTTTTTAAAATAAACCACACCAACTAAATAAAAAATTGTTTTTTCAAAAATCACAATTTAAAAGATAATTTAAAAAAAAATGTTTAAAACAATTAAAATAAAATATATAAAAATAAAATAAAACATTGTAATTTGCCCCCCTCCATTTAAAAGAAAAT
>SNQJ01S0160227.1:23566-34257 GCA_010110895.2 Picea sitchensis
CCAAAGATGAGAGTTGATAACAAGAGGAGAATTTCATAGGCACTGGGTGCCAGTATTTGGAAAAATATTCTCAAGAAAATGAAAGTCACACCATCTTCATAGATAGTGGACCTGGAAGAAGAAGAACCTAAAGAGAAAGCGAGAATGGAGACGGTGGAAGGTGCAACCAAGAACAAAGAGGCTGGTACAGGAAGCATGCCACAAAGTGAAATAATCTCAAGGGTTTTCAGCAGCAAGAAACATATATTTAGCAAGACACCTAGGGAATTCTATCAATCCAAAGAGGACTTAATGAACCAGTATGTTGTGAAGGGATGTATGGCCAATAGTGAAATAAGAGACTTGTTGCTCGAAGTAGAGAAGATATCCCAACAGAAGTATTCCCTATTCTCAGTTAGGGATGTGGAAAGAAAGAGGTTTAATATAGCAATAACAGATGATGATAAAGTGTTTGAAATCAAGATGCATTATGAGAATATTGGTGCCCCAGACAAAGTAAAGTTTCACAGCAATGCCAGTGACATGCTATATTCATAATACCTAAGTTTGAGTCTAAAAGTTTCAAGATTGACAACACATGAACTCAAATTAGATGGAAAATTGAAATAGGAAAAAGCATCCAACAAATCCTGGCAAACAAAGGTCAAAAGGTTGGAATCTGAAGGCCCTCCAGGGGTAAAGGCTTCTTTGGATGAAAAATATAAGATGATCCAAAGCTTAAAGAAGAAGTTGAAGATGCCCTCCACTGACCATCCACATAAAACAGAGATAACTTCTCTATACCAAGAAAAAGATACATTTAGACAAGAAGCACTGAATTACAAAGCTAAAGTGTTGCAGCTAGAAAAAGAGAAAGAGATTTGGTCATAAGCACAGATAGTAACATCATATATGGTTGTTATTTTACCCTCTAATACAAAAGATGGATCCAACTCTGATGGATTGGTTCATGCTATGTCCCAAGTAAGTTTAAAGACAAGGGAAATCAAGAGCCTTAAGGAAGTCTTAGAAAAGATGAAACAAGAGATGAAAATAAAAGATGAAAAGATGGCTCAATTCCAAAGAGAGAATCAAGATTTGAAAGAAAGGGTAAATAAATTGAAAAACAGGTTAAAAGGAAAGATATTGTTGCAAGGATCTAAACATGTGATATAGGATGCTATTGCTGCAGAGGATTCTAAGTTTAGGGTTTATCTAAATTTTATAAATGACAAAGACGACGTAGCTATTACTGCCTAAATAAAATGTACTGTGGTTAATGAGACATTGGCAAAGAAACCCTCGGAATGGGTCCAGAACGTTATTGATTTGTTGAATTCTATGCCCATTTCTAATATTCAGACTATTGGGGTAAAGGACAGATCTGGATTGATCATCTGGGCCAGGAGGATCATCGCTAAGCACAACTTGTTCAGATCGGTTCAAAACAAAGCTATGCAAATGGAGCATAGTTTATAAGAGTTTAGGGATACATTTGAATAATTATTTATCAAGGGCCTCTCACCATTCTGGGATGGTAAAGGTAAATTATACAATCAAGAAGAATACAATTCTCTCCTCACTTAGTGCAGAATGGATCATTCGAAATTTGAAGGCATGGAAGAGAACCTAAAGGGACCCGATTTAGTAGAGTATTTTTCCACAGACTTCGAGATTTTAAACTAGTTCAAGATAGTCAAGATCAGGGTTCTGATTATGTCCTACGCTATGTGCATTGACTTGGAGATTTTGATAAAGGAGATGATGGATTACGAGATTCCTTTTGAATCATAGTGGAAGGAAATCATGCGGCTGGGAAAAATGAAATGTAGTTTTCCCAGAACCAGTAAGTAACCTCTAGGTGTCACCAAACCAACAAGTTCGACAGAAGATCGGGGCAAGACAGATGTCGTAAAGGAAGCTGAGAAATCAAATAAATTCGTCCCTAGTTTTGAAACGACTTTTTGTTTAATCATTGTAAATCGGTTCATATACTGATACTGTCAGTTGAAATTATTATAATCAGTTTTAGAAGTTGAAACGTTTTAGTTTCATCCATTGTAATCGAATTGTATAAGTACTGGGACATTTGAATGAATTAATGTTGGCAGAAGTGCAAGAGCACCTTTATGGTTGTTTTGAACTCTATTGTAATTTTATGAAGCTAAATTGAATATATATGAAGAATATTTTGAAGTCTCTATGAAAAGATTCTAATGGTGGTGATATGAGTTTTATCTTCCTTCATTGTATGTATTTCCTGTGATCTTTTATTCCATTTACATTTTTGTCTGTATAAATTGGAAAATTAAAGGCCCAGAATTCGTCTTGTGACACTCTTGTCTTAAGAAATTTAAACAGTGTATGTTTCTTCTTAACTAATTCATAATTCATTTCCATAATGCTTTGATGCAGTTATTTGTTTCTCTTTCCTCTTACCACTCTGATTAAATTCAAGTTATAACTCATATTCATTACCTCCTTTAGCCTTTATCCTCTGGAGAGTTCTACTGTTTGATCATTTTTTTCATTCAATTTCATAATTTTGACTCCATAGCCCTGAGTGTTCCTCCCCTTCCTAGCCAACAACTTTATTAAAAACCCCCAAAACAAACCAAATCTAGCCATCAATTATCCAAGAAATATCTAGTGACACTAGAGATCCCTCTCTGAGTTGAGCAGGCTAGTGCCTAGCTCTAAAGTAGGTTGAAACAATTACCTATGTCGTTTGTCTATTCAACTAGACAAAATTTACAGGGTGCTAACACTCACATTGCTACTTTGAGCCTTCCAGGTCTCACAATTGGATTACGAGTATGGTTGTTTTCCACTCAGTTAATTATAAATGAAACAAGTGCTTCGGTTGTAAGAACTTCCCCCCAAGAGCATCAACTTCATATTGATCCTTCATCGTCTTCACCATTCTATCCGTTGATCATTGTTTTCATTCAATTTCTCATAATTTTGACTCATAGCCCCTATAGGTGTTCTCCCCTTCCTAGCCGCCAACAACTTTATTAAAAACCCCCAAAACAAACCACCCAGCCATTGATTATCCAAGAAATATCTAGTGACACCAGAGATCCCTCTCTAAGTTGGGAAGGCTAGTGCCTCAACTCTAAATCTAGTTGAAACAATTACCTCTATCGCTTGTCTATTCAAATACAAAATTTACTGTGGTGCTAATCATTGCTACTTTGAGCCTTCCTGTGCTCACAAATTGGATTTCACGAAAAGGTTGTTTTCCACTCGCTAATATTGAATGCAACAAGTGCTTCGGTTGTAAGAACTTCCCCCCAAGAGCATCAACTTCATATTGATCCTTCTTCATCGCTTTCACCAAGACATCACTTTCACCTTCTTCACTTGCAAGGTCTTCCATTTCATCTTCTTCGGCGAAAGGAAATCTCCGCTAATAACCTATTGGATAAGAATAAGAAGGGAAAGGAATATTACATCTAAGAAAAGCAGTGGGTCCAAACTTCCAATCCATTTCCAAACATGGAAACCACCAAGCATCGAGAATCATGTTATGTTGATAATACTAAGATCATCCAAAACAACCCGTATTTCTCCAAGTGCCCTTACAAGCTTTGTGGGCGGGTAGCTATATTCTTAAGGATTGCCCCGGTCTACCCAAGGTTATAGGCTATTGGTCACACACCGCTAGCCCTATGTTGTTAGCCTATGAACAACATGCTAATACTCTCCCATCAACTAGTCAGGATAACAAGCAAAGAAGCAGCGCAGAGTCAAGTTCCATGTATGTTATGCGAGGGAGTCAAGCCTCACCATCGAAGACATGACCTTTCCAACCTCAACTTCAAATTATTATCGCGAAGCTTACTTCTGTAACCCAATTCGTAATTGAGGAAATGATCAATATGGTCCCTTCATCAGCTACTCTCAAGCTAATCAGCGTAGCCAATTTGGTCACATCCTTAGTTGAACCCGGCCATACCACCTCTCGGGATTCCCATCCTCTGCTGATCCCCCTCTCCCAAGAGAGTGAAACCCAACCGCGGGATCCCTTTCCACTGTCGTGACCCCATTCTCCCTTCATAGAGTGAAACTAAAGTGGTCGACCTGATCTCATCATTGGTCGATCCTACCCTCCCACCAGAGAGTAAACCCAATACCACTCACGTTTTTCTCATTGATGCACCACCGTGGTTAGGGGAATTCCTCCTATCCCATGGAACCTCCTCCCAATAATGAGGCCATCCTTTTTATTGAGGTGTGCTAACTGAACCTCGTCTCCCTCTCTCACATTCTTTTCAATATTATAGTACAGGTTTGTGGTCGGACGCACTCGCATTTACGATAGACTTAAGGTGAGTCTCATTTTGTCCTCTATTGTTTGGCAAGCCTTGGGTTATCCTTAGCTTGTGCCGGTTACCCAGACTCTGTTCTCTTTTATAGAAGAACTAGACACCCTTTAGGATTCCTTCCTCAGCTTCCCATAACTTTAGGGGGAAAATTGTCTTTATTGATGCTATGGTATTCCAAGACCCCTTGTATTTTGATTTGCTCCCATGATTTCACGCTTCAGTTATGAAAGTTATCGTGGTCCACTCTTTCAGTGATATATTTCCTTTGCACGATGGAGGAATTCAGACTATTGATATAATTTGTTATTGGCCCTGACTTGACCATAAACTTGATGACCTCCCTAAACGGTTCTTAAATGTAGATGGTATCGCCTCGCCATGTCAATTATCCGGGTGTTGTCAATTATGTGGCATCGTCTCCCATGAATTCAACTTCCAAAGATGATCCTCTCACCATAAGCTCAATCTCTTATGACTTGGATCTGGTAGGTGACATGGTGACCCTTCTAGGGCTATTAGAGCTTGACCTCCTTACCCTTATTACGACCCCCATTACGCGGTTCCTTCCAGAGTGTTTTTCTCTTCATTCAATGAAGATCTTTTGGAAGCCATGACCGATTTTTGTCCCTGACATGGTTTACTCATATCATTGTCCCTTGGAAGCCATGATCAAGAAGAGAGGCCTTAAGCATGGTTTTTGATTTCAAGCTCATTAAAAAAATGAAACCAACTTTGAGCATGGTTTTATTATTTCAATATCATTAAAAAATGAAACCAATTGTGAGGATAGTTTGTGGGGTCTCTCAGAAGCAAAGCTCATTAAAAAAATGAAACAAATCTTATGAGCATAGTTCTTGTTTCCTGTCAAGCTCGTTAAAAATGAAACATAAGTCTAGGGATTGAACTTGGACTTTCGAAAGACAGTTCATGTTCCTTGTCAAGCTCGTTAAAAATGAAAGGTTTTCCCCCTTTGTTTGAGTCAAGTCCTTCTTCTAGTATTTTAAGCTTTATTTCATTCTCCTTGAAGTTGGATGAAACGAAGCCTGGGGGACATTTGTTTGATGTGCCTCTATGGACTTCATATGCGTCAAGTTGTCGCTAGCTTCTTAAGTCAGGCTAAGTACCAACTATCCCTGGATTATGCATTGGGAAGCGTCAAGCATAGTTTTTTGTTCAAGCTTGTGTAAAATGAAACCACCTACCCCAAGCATAGTTTCCCTTTAGTTCAAGTTTGTGTAAAATGAACCAAGTTCAAGCACGCTTTATTAGTTTTAAGCTTGTGTAAAAATAAAATCTATCCCACATAATTTTGTTTTTATTTTTAAGCTTGAGTAAAATGAAAACAATTTCAAACTTAGTCTTTTACTTTTCTCTAAAAATGAAAACATTCTCGATCTTGTTCTTTGTTCTTCCTGTCAGAACACATGAGAATGTAAGTTTAGTTTTTAATATTTTTTTACCAAAAAGATTTAAAAATTGTTAAATGAAACATATTTTATATTGTTAATTTTCTCCGAACAATAGTTTTCTTAGCGTTTCTTTACCTGATGACAAAGCACAGTTCATCCACTACAATTGAATAATGTTTATACTCTTCTGTTTAAAATTTATTTACATGGATTTATCAATATTCCATCATATTTCACTTGTTTTAGATACAAATCAACCATATTAATTAATATATAGACTTAATAATAATGGGGTGAAAAAATAGATTAATTTATTTTAGCATCTTAATAAAATTCACTAATTAATTTTCATATTTTTATCATATTTGAATGTAACATGCAAATTAATGTAAACCCCTCTAATTAAAGTTGTTATATATATATATATATATATATATATATATATATATATATATATATATATATATATATATATATATATATATATTAAGACACATGTTTTAAATGTTCCATTTTTTTGATTTTTTTATGGGTATATTTTCCAATCAATTTTGAACTTCATTTGAGTGATTGAGTCTATATAATTTAAGTGTCTCTGAGAGTTTTAAAGGTGTTGAATCTATTTATGCACTCAAAAATACAATTTAAATAACAAAGAATGGTGATTTTACCAAGATCTCTTTCACCAAATTCCAGTAGTGTTCAAAAAAGTAGAATGTTTACACAATGCCTATTAACACTAATAAAGCTTTTGATGTCTAAAACAAAGAGAAGAACATTCCTGAATATTCCTTAAATAGTATACACTTGCACATGCACAATTTCAAGTGACCAACCAATATTTCTCATAAATTCCCACTCAACCAATATTTCATAAATTATGATTTAATTAATAAATAATAAATAAATTAAAATAAAAACACAGCTTATAATTGCACTTAATTTCAAGTGACCAATCCATATACCATGTAAAATCCTAATTACAATTCAAAGTAGGAAGAAGTTCCCAGTACACTTAATTTGAGGTGAGGAACACATATTTCATATAAATTCCCATTTAATTAAAAAAATTCAAGTGACCAACACATGTTTCTTATAAATTCCAAGTAGGCAACCCCTATCTCATATAAAGTGTGAATCAAAATTCAAAGCAGTAATAAGTTGAAGATGAAAACCATGCCCATTTTGATGTTCACAGCATGCACAATGCACAATGTATTGAAGCAACCACTTAACCTCTACGTCGTACTCTTCCACATAATTGCTTCCTAGAAAATCTCCAAAAACATGAACAAGTTCGGTTTTTATCTTCCCACTAAGACTACCTTCATCTTTATAAAGTGCCACTATGGTTTTTAATCCAAAATCCAAGTGAAATGACTGGAATAATTTGTTACCTGCAAGTACCAATTTCACCATTCAGACAACCTGTTCTACTATATCCATACTTTGCAGTGT
The DNA here is from genome assembly GCA_010110895.2 of Picea sitchensis. Lineage (NCBI taxonomy): Eukaryota > Viridiplantae > Streptophyta > Pinopsida > Pinales > Pinaceae > Picea > Picea sitchensis. The sequence continues at coordinate 30,744 of SNQJ01S0160227.1, forward strand.
CTCCCTGCTATGGGGTCCTCTTCACTATGGGGAGTTGTGAGCAGGTAATAAATCATGAAGAGCCCTTGTACAAGTGCCATATTAAGTAGATGAATATTATTATCCACCTCTCCATTTTCATCTTCATGGTTGTTCATACTATTGTTAGAGCTAGATATCATGGCATCATCTTTGTGGTTGCTAGAACTAGAGATAGTTGTAACTGCATCATGCATCTCCTAGAGACGGGAAATGGATACCGTTACTACCATACAGAGAAACTCCATGCAATTTGGAAAATATAAGAGGCTATTATGATTAGATTATTAAGCAGTGTTTTGATACATTTTACTAGAAAAAAAAACATTATTAAATAAATTTTAATTGTAGTGACGTGTTATTTTCAGGAAAATTGTCACTATTAAATTTTAACTATAGTATTCTCATATTTTCATGAAGAAATTTTCATTATCAAATTTTAACTCCAATACAATGACCATCTGTTCCACAAGAGAATGTCAGTCCTGGACCATTTTCTATAGAAAATGTTAGTTCATGATACATCAACAATTTGTCTAACCTAGACCATTCTCCACAGGGATAATTCCAGTCCAGCATCACATTGAGTATCTACAATGCAAGAATATTATCACTCCCTCTCAACCAAGGGAGTGATCTCCATAATCCCTAGCTTGTCCCTGAAGTATAAAAAATTCCCTTTGGATAAGGCCTTTGTCACAATATATGTTATCTTCCCATCGATGGAGATGTACTAGAGCTTCACTTATCCCTTCTATACTTTATCATAGATGTAGTAGTACTTTATCTCAATGTTATTCAACTTGTCATGGAACACAGGGTTCTCTAAAAGCTTCACACAACTTTTATTATCATAGTATATCATGGTCGAATCTAGCACCTGGTCAAATAGTCTAAAAAACATCTTATGGATCCATATTGCTTCCCTATAGGAATCACAAGCTGCAATATACTCTTCCTCTATAGTGCTGAGTGCGACAGACTTATGTTTCCTACTAGCCCAAGATATCCTAGCAGAGACCAAACTAAAACATACACCATAATCAGTCTTTATGTCACTTGCACTCCCTTCCCAATTTGAATATGTATATATCTGCAGTTGTACATCATTTTTTGAGACATATATTTACACCATAATTTAGTGTGCCGCACAAATATCTCAAAATGTGCTTTGTGGCTATCTAATCATGTTTTGGTTCCACCTAAAACCGGCTCAACGTTTTCATAGAAAATCAAATGTTTGGCCTGCTATTAACCAAATACATCAATGAGCTAATCAACTTCCGATACATGGATGGGTCTACCAGATCAGAATCAAAGTCTCTCAACTTATTCAAGTTTTTCACCATGGGATTTTCCATGGATTTTCAATTCATCATCCCAAACTTCTGAAGGATATTCACAACATACTTTCCTTGACCTAGGAATATTTCAACAGCGAGGTTTTCCCAGCCTTCCTAGTCCCAAATATTAGGGCATGAGATAAGATCCTTCATTTCAAATTCATAGGATATTTCCCTGTTACACTGAAGTAAAAAATGTTGTCCATTCTACCTCATTGGTTGCTCCCTCTCTTCTCTCGACCATATCCGCAATTTCCAGCAGAAATCTTGAAGGCTACTTCAAGTGTATCAAATCTATAGCTACGGGTAGACAAAAAAAATGTTTGCGAGCACCACCAGAAATGGCTTCATGCATATCCATCGATCATTTTATATCATTGAGATTATTCTTTGACTAATGTGTCTTGACATATATTCAATTTCACCCTATCGACCACTTTAACATGACTTGACTTATATTTAAGTCCATCGGGTTCATGAATTTCAAATTTCAAGTGTAATCAAAACCAAAACTTCTTCTTAGACAAATGACCCAATTACACAGAAAATAGTGTGTGGTGAACTCAATTTCACTCCTTATTGTGCTTCATATCGATCCTCTCGAGTGTGCGACGTGTTTACATGCTTCCGACATATTCATTATTCACGAGACTCTTCAACAAATGTCAAATCAATATGTTTTTTCTCTCTTATTCATCAATAGTTGAAGTGCTTAATTTACTTGTATAAATGACCAAATAAAGAGCATCATTTGTTCATATAGTAGTGGAGAGTTTCTAGAAAGAACTTGTAAACCATGTATTAAACTCACAAATCGCTCATTTTCTCAATCATGAAGACTTGTCAACTCTACCAATAGAAAGGATAAATCCTTCTTATCCCCCAATATTCCTTAAACTAGGTTTGGAAACCATCTCAAGTCATAATGGAATTATGCAACCCTAATATTTACCATGTGTTGATTTTTCATGAGATGATATGACATATTGATATCTTATTACAATTATGAGTGTTCCATATATAGAGAGCATGTAGGTGGCCATCCATGAAAGGATGTGTCCCTTGGATAATAAATAACTGCCTATTTATATATATATTATATAACACTTATTAATCTAGGAGAATGTCTTCGATGTTTAAACATTAGCACTCCCTCTTAGCAAAGAGGGGCGTACTCTATCATACCAAGCTTGTCTCTGAATTATCTGAACTTCTCCCTAGAATCATGACACATGTCTATCAATCCTTGGAGATATCTCTCTCCCACATGAACTTGAAGGATAACTCCTTCTTGCAACCCTCCTTTGGGTGTAACTCTTTGAGATATTCTCATGTTGTTCAATGGTATTCCTGGACTTCCATAATCTTCTTCTCTTCTGAGAAAGGTTGTCTAGAGGAAATTTCCTCTCACAACTAACAAAACATCAAAACTTCCTCTTAGCTAGAGAGGTATCTTTCATGATGTCTGAGAGAGTTGAATCATTATCAAGTACAATTTAAAACCTTTTCCAACTTATACTTAAACCATTCAATTTATATCCAATGAGCAGTGAACAACAGTATAAGAGTACACCAATACAACACAATGCACCATGCACAATATCTAAGGGGCATTATACATCATGCCAAGCTTGTCTCTGAATTATACGAACTTCTCCCTAGAATCATGACACATGTCTATCAATCCTTGGAGATATCTCTCTCCCACATGAATTGAGGGGAAACTCCCTCTGCAACCCTCCCTTTGAGTCAACTAACTCTCTTTGAGATATTCTCCTATTGTTCAATTTTCTTCCTGGACTTCCATAATCTTCTTCTCTTCTAAGCAAGGTTGCCTAGAGGAAATTTCCTCTCACAACTAACAAAACATCAAAACTCCCTCTTAGCTAGAGAGGTATCTTTCCTGTTGATACTGAGAGGGGGGTGAATCAGTATCAAGTAAAATTTAAAAACCTTTTCCAACTTATACTTAAACCATTCAATTATATACAATGAGCAATGAACAATATTATAAGAGTTACACCAATACACCACAATACACCATGCACAATATATATGAGAACTAATCAATAGTTTTTGTTCAAGGGAAGTAATGACTTCCAAAGGTAGCTACAGATTCCAAATGTAAAGGGAGGGATAAACCTCCAAGAGGA
>SNQJ01S0160228.1:0-21750 GCA_010110895.2 Picea sitchensis
GCCTTTGTAGGAGGCGAGTTGTACCCGTCATGGATGCATTTTTTCCAAGCCCTTTATTGCCTCATTTTTCTTTTATTGCTTTTCGTTCTTTTTTACTTCAAGGTCTGACCAGAGGACACTGCCTTGGCTTGGTGGCCAGAGTTGATAGCGTTACCCACTGGTATCTTCGCAGAAATGATAAGGCTGGCTCGTGATGAGACCCCCTTTCCTTTGGCCATGCAACCAAAGGTCACTGCCCTGACTTGGTGACCAGATAGCGGCAATGTCATACTGCTAAATACCTATGAACATAATGGGTCGGCTCGTGATGAGACCTCCCATCCTCTTGGTTAGGTCTTGTTTTTTTATTATTATTTTTCTTAGGGTCCCTTTAGTTTCTTATCGAGAGGCTTTTTATTGCCTTCTCGAGGATCCCCTGGGCGAAGCATCTCTAGGTTTTATTTCCTATGGCTTTTATCTTTTACCAGTTGCTTTTACCCCCTAGGCCTTTAGCCCCTTCTTCCCACAAGACAAGATGTAACCCTCAAAGGTCGTCCTAATGGCCAGACTAGGGGAATGGGATGGATGAGTGGGGTATAAGATGTAAATATGATAAGATGGTGGGAGCGGACGATGGCTCTGCAAATCCCCTTTGGTGCCTAACCAAAACCCATGAATATCAGCTTGCTAAGTTACCCAATCAATCACCCCAACAATGGTCAAGTGGATTAGTGTAAGATCCAAGCAACCGTCAGAAATGAAAGGAACCTAATGCATATATAAGAAGGTTATAACAATCAAATATGACACATACCATGATACCTCGGACCAATCATCTCATGGAGCAAGAGTCCTCTCCGATACAAGCCCAGGCCGGTGGTGATGGAAACTGCTACTGCTGACAGGACAAATCTGATGAAGAAGAAGTGAGCGGGTATAAGATGTAAATATGATAAGATGGTGGGGAGCGGACGGATGGCTCTGCAAACCCCCAGGCTAACTAAAACTCCCATGAATATCAGCTTGGTAAGTTACCTAATCAATCACCCCCACAATGGTCAAGGGATTAGTGTAAGATCCAAGCAGTCATCAGAAATGAAAGGAACCTAATGCATATATAATAGTTGCTATAAATAATCAATTATGACACATACCATGATAACTCCTCGACCACCACTCATGGAGCAAGAGTCCCTTCCGATGCAAGCCCAGGCCGGTGGTGATGGAAACTGCTACTCTCAAGGACAGGACAAATCTGGACAAAGAAGAGAGATGGCCCTCCAGGGCCATGCTCAAGTCAATCCTGCTCGGTACTCCATGTCTAGGACCATGTGGGCCTCGAGACATGATCTCCTAGTTATCCCTAGATATCAGATAACAGGGTTCTTCTTGCAGGATCTTCACCATCATTCATGGTGCTTTTGAGAGAGTCTCATGGTACATATTATTTCCTAGAGCATTGGGACGAATTGGAGAGAAGGAGGGCATTTGAGATTCAGATCTGTCTAATTTGGAGGGGGTTATACTTTTAGATCTGACCTGAGACTTCACCCCCTAGTGACTTGCAGTGTCCCACCTATATTTCTCTAGCAAGTTTCAGGGCATTTGGAGGCCTCCTTCATCAGGGCTGAAATTGTAGGGTTTGGACAGTTTTAGGAGGGTGCAACTCCATTGAGGATTCAACATTTGGAGGAGATTTCGTTGGTGTTTCTGTCTGAGATTTCAGGAGAGGATTCTACTCATCCTGATCTACAGTCGACATCTTCTAGCGTGGTAGCATTTGGAGGTCTTTGACATTAGGGCCGAATTAGTGAGGCCATTCAGTGATCCAGCAGGGCATGGCATCTTCCAGGTTGGGGGTTGACACTTCCTATGGCCCAGACCTTTCTTGTATTGGTATCTGTGGTGTATTAAGACTTTGAGGCTTGTAGTATCTTCTGGATCATTTGTAGCAGTCTTATTATTATGTTATTAGGATCCATCTGTTGAGCATTCCATATCGATATCTTCATTGTATCAGGTTCATCTATTTATGAATAAATCAGATCTGAGGTACGGCTTGGTTCATCATATGTTTGAGGTATGTTCCATTATGGTGTCTCTTGTTTATTGCTGCAACACACATTAAAAATTAGTAAAACCATAAGGTCGAAATCAAGAGGCCAACCTGCAAACACATACAAAGAAGTAAATCCGCAAAGTGTTTGACGAAATACCACAACCAATAAAGTTTAAAAGACACTAAAACCGTGATGTTCCTTGCATTTTGGCTTGGGAACGTTACAGTGATATCTTGTTCATTAGTGGGAATCATTGATTCATATTCATTTCTTACATTCTTAGGTTCATGGCTTTTCTTTTTTTCGTATGTAATGTGACTCATAACGTTTTAATATGACTTACAATCTTTATGTTGTCATCAAGAAACATTAATGCCAACAGTTTTGAATTAAAATGAATGAAGTAAAAACATTTGATCATCATATTCATTTATTGAAATTTTGATTTTATTATTACATGCAGGGATGACTTCATCAATATATGCAGAAAATTTCAACTAAATGTTGGATCAAATGAAAAAGCTGAAGTTTACATGAAGTTTCTCTTGAAAAAAGAGTATCTAATGGGGAGGATAACATCTCAGAAGAAGGAAATGAAAGAACAATGTGTTGAAGAGGAAGAGAATATTGTAAAACTCCAAAGCTTTGTTCATGGTAAATGTCAATAGTTTTTAAAAATCTGATACATATATTTTTTATTAAAAGGAATGTTCTTTTAAACTACTTAAAGAAAAATGTTCATGGTTATATTAGAATATGCTAATATTAGGATATGCTAATATGCTTGTTGTCAGTCTCTATACACACCTACTAACGTGGAGAAGTCTCCAACCCACTTGATGTGTCCTAAGAGGCACAAGCCTAAGTCTAGACCCACTATCACTTCGATCTAGACCTCTTCCGTATAGGCTCACTCCTAAGGAAGCTAAACACAATGCTTTCCAATGGGGAGAGAGAAAATACTAAAGTATCCCCTTGAATTCACAAGCAACTCTGGTATGGATCCCGTATTGAGCAATAATAGCAAAAGGTTTTCCCTAGTTAGACTATTTCCACAGAAATCAAGTCCCTCTAATCATGCCAAGATCAAGCTATTCTTGCGAGGCCGAGAGAATAATAGGGCCTTGATGGTGAAGGTTCGTTACTTTGCAAAAATTGAAATAACTAAAAATGAAAATTAAGCTAGCTAATCTAAAATGTAAAGTAAATGTTTCTCTGTGCATGGGTTCGTTTTAGATTGATTTTATCTTTTTAAGTTAGCAAAATGCAAACATGCAAAAGAAAATGCAAAAGAGACAATCCCTCTGGGTAGGGGATGGGAGGACTAGTGGGTAATCCCATTGTTGCCTTGAAGTTGCAATCTTTAGAAGAATGTTTTGTCCTTTTATAACCCAAGGATCAGCCAAACTTACAAAATGATGAGATAGAGTGATTAAAAGGAAGATTGGATGCCTTGGGTGGTCTCGAGGTTCTAGGGATCTGCAAAAAAAATGGGCAGAGTATCCCTTTAGTTGGTCATTAAATCTGCAAAAACAGAAATCTAATGTGGAGGAAAATTGCCCAAAAATGCTTTAGAAGTGCAAAAGTTGTTAGTTCTCATGCAAAAATTCCATGAAAAATTAGACAAAAAATTAATAAAAATTGCTAAGAAAAATACAAAGAAGAAACCAACTTCCTCTCATAGCTTTTGTTTCCTGTATGGAAAGAAAAAAAATAGGCACTAAGACTGCCAAATATAAGACTTAAAGCTCTTAACAAGATCCATCTCTTAGCATGCAAATTTAACCTTGAATGAATTGCTAAAAGACAAACTTTTATGCTAGATATAGTATTGAATGACGAAAACTTGTAAGTGCAATAAGGATCTAATGCATGCATGACTTATTGAATCTACTTTAGATTTATAATTGAAATGTAGATATAACTTATTCATGCAAATGAAAGTAACCAGAAAATATTTAATTTTGTGAAAGAGAGAGAGAAGCTTGAAATTTGGAATCCTTGGGCTATGGAGTACTTCGGTATTGTGCTGAGGGACTCTGTTCTCTAAAGCTTTTGGAGTATGTGAAAGGCTGTGCCGTGCTATTCCAGCCACTCTCCAAAGATGAGGACTCCGAAAGACTTAAGAAAATTTCTAAGAAATCAAAATATTTGTGTCTCCTACACAAGAAACTTAGATAGCATGATAATTAGTAGAAATACACATGCAAATCTTATGTCGCTAGCGAAAGAAATCAATACGATCTAAGAAGAAAACTAGCTTTGTAATCCATTCATCAAGGATAGCACCCCTTCAAAGGCCAAATTAACAAATAAAATCAGTGTTCCACAGGGACGCACCCTTCAAGTCTAATGATCTGGCTCATCATTTCTTCTGATTCTTTATGATGCCATCCACTGAGGCTTGTAACTTGTTGATACTGGTGCAGAGATCCGAGGCAGGTTCAGCATTGTGTACCACTTTCTTCTTTGTGTCTATTCTCCCCCTAGGGTTAACAAATGGATCAATCTTGGATGAAAGGAGGTTCCTTCATCTTGGTGGCGAGCTCTTGGGCTTATTTAATGGATTGTGGGTTTTTGTCTCTAAGAAGATACCCTAGTTGGCCACATTGAAAGACTCGGCATAGATATGAACAAGGTAATCGTCTTTTGGGTGATGGCTTGCGGGAATGCTTTGTAGCAATGTCTCGAATCTAGTGTGAAATTCCCGAATGGACTCATTCTCATATTTAGCAAGGCTATTCACTGAGTGAGGAGCATATTAGGTTCTTCTTTGATACTCCACCTTTGGAGAAAGGCCTCTCAGTCATCCATGGTCTTGATGCTTCCATCAGAAAGGTTGAGGTACCAACGCCTTGAGGTATCATAAAGAGTAGAGGAGAATAACTTCATGACCAAATCTTCAGCGTCATCACCGATGGGGTGAAGTCGAAAGAATGCCCAAAAGTTGCTCATGTGCTGTTCAGCTCTGATTGCATCAGTACCGGTGACTTTAGGCAACCACTTCTCATACTTGGGTGGGTATTTGCCTTCCAGATAGCTGTGCATGGGATGACATGCCTAATGACGACCTGAAAAAGGTAGAGCTTTATTCATTGCCTTGATTGTTGACTGGCTTGTCAAGGGTGGTCCGAGAGGTAGAGATGATTCTTAAAGGAAGGCTCTTCCGAAAAAGTGATTTGAAAACAAGAGAGTCCTTGGGAGGCTTCCTTATGAAAGACAAAGGATTGTTGAATCTCTTTTTGGTTTGTGGAGTTGCCCGATAGTTTACTTGAAACTACCAAAGAGAAAGGGAAAACACCCAAGTGGAGCTCTGCAGGCTGTAAGAAGTACACTTGAGGGTTTACCAAAAGATTCTGAGGAAGATTGATCAGTTGTTCCCCGTAAGTAACGATGCCAAATGTTATCGCACACTCTGTAGCTAGGTCAAAAGGCTGAGAATTGAGGCCAAACTGGCGAACTGGAACCAATCTCATCCAATGTCACCTCAATGGGAGGTTCTTTTCTATTTAGGGAGGTTAACCTGTATTCCCTAGAACCCTGGTTTGAAGAGGTCATGACAAAAGACAAGGCAAAAGTTCCTCCTCACGAGTTACCACCTGTCAGAAAGTCCTAAGCATCAGCCATTGAAGAAGGTGTTGACCGCCTTCTCGTTTAGCACGGAGGTCAACCCATATATAATGAAGATTATCTATGTCGAAGACAAGAATTCTATCGCAAGTTTTAAACACCAGCACTTAAAATTTTGTTAACGGGATCTCCGCACCCCTGCTAGGGTTAATAATGTAATAATGTCCGATGGATCATAGTTAGGTCAGTCACCTTAGGACTTCATCATTAGAACAGTCCCTTTCACTGAGTGTTTTCTATCCTCAGGAGGTTAATGCGGCCTAACTAGTCGTGCTTATTTCCGGTTTTCCCTCTCCCAGCAGTCATCAAAGTGGTGGAAGGCGCTCTTGTGATCTCGTTCATTGAGTAACTCTTAGGATTATTGTAAATGACCATGCTAGGCGTTGTCTGAAGTTTCAAGGAATTCGAATTAGTTTTTTGGACTAATTAATGACAAATTTAATTAATTAATTATTTTGAGCTTAATATTGTAAAAACTTCTTGGGAGAAGATAGGGGTATTTGTGTGCTCAAAATGAATGGAATAGCACTCCCTACACCCACTGCCAAGTTTCAAATAACACTATTTTTTCATGTCAAAGTCCACTTAGAGTCACAGTAAGCAAAAACAACAATTAACATATGTGATTTATTAAAAAAATCACAAACTATTGTAATTTTGATAATGAGTGGATGTAAAGGTGGGAAAGTGGCAAGAAGAGACCCTCCTCCAACCTACCTAACCCTTCCCAACCTTTTCCTAACTTAATTTAACTTATTAACTGACTTTTTGACCATCTTTTTCCCTGCCCTAGGGGGAAATACGTCCACTAACTAACTTAACTTCTTTGAAACCCTTTCTTGGAGTTTCAAGAGAAGGCACTCCACATGTGTGGAGTGTCTCCCCTAGGCTACCAAAACCCTAACTGTATTCAAAACCTAACTCTAAAACCTATTCTAACCCCTTACCCACCTTTCACTCTCATTTTCTACACCCCCTAGGGAAAGTGACGTTTTTCCTTAGTGGAGGTTGTTAGACCATTTTAAATCTCCCCTCTCACATGAGTTATGACTTTGACCCCACATTATCTACTCCCTAGAATGTCCCACTCAATTTTTCATTAACTCCTCTCCATTTCTTCATTTTCACACTTTTTTTGGGCCCTCCAAAAGACATGCCCCCTTCTTGAAACTCCACAAATGATTTCTAAAAAATTATTTGACCTCTCACCTTCCTTGGAATCAATCCTGCTGCCTCCCACACTTCTTTTGCTTGATCCCAACACCTCCTACACTTCTCTACACCATAGAACTAGTTTTCAAACCCTAGATGGTGTGTTCTTTCTGAGATTTGCTCAATCTCTCTCAAACAATCTTGGCATTGATCTAAGCCTCTTCCTTTTGCCTCTGGGGTATGGGCAAAGGAACCCTCCCATTCTTTCTTCTTCACCTTTCTGTGCTAACTCTCTATTATGCTGAAATTTCTCATTGCTCCATCTTTCTTGCTCTTACACTCACATCCACTCATTGCTCTTGAGGGATTCTTGGAGGAGATCTACTCCAACATCTTCTATTTTGGCAATAGCTGTGAAAAGATCAAGGGATCATTGGTGTAGTTGTCTTGTTGTTTGCACTCCATCATGAGGTGATATTGTAATGTTTTGTATAGATTGACTTATGGTTTAGATCTTGGTTCATCTTATGTTGCCTAAGCTAACTAGCTTAATGTTATCCCTTGCTAGTTTGTGTCTTCTTGATATAGTTTTAAGCATCAGAAGGACCTCTTATTGCTTACATCATCAAGGACAACTATCTATGCCATACTTTTGTTTGCACTCAATCTTTTGCAGTCATCATCAAGGGTTTCACTTGGGTTGTGCTTCTAGATAGTTTTCATCTCTTGAAGCTCACAAATACTCCAAATCTTCTTCTCTTGCCATATTCTTTGCCTGTCTATTCATTCTAACTTGTTTTTCAAACTCCATTGTTAGTATTTGATAGGTCAAAATCATATTTTATAAATCCATATTTAGTTATTGGTGGCACTCTCTCAGTGTTTACATCAAATTTCCTTTCTCACTTTTTGGTATTTTATAAGACATATCGCTAGTTTTGTTTGTTGACATAACAGTATAGCCAGCCATATCTGGAGCATTTGTCAAAGATAGATATCCTAGAGGCTTCTAGGCTCATCTCTGGGTTTGGGTAACATCTCTCCCATTCTTTTCCATTCTTCCATAATTTTCTGAAGTTTGTAAGCATTTTAGACCCTAGAAATAGCATAACCTAGTTCCAACTTATTCTTTCATTCTTTCATTTTGTTTTGGGAGTAGATCTAACGCTTTGTTAATCTTTAGGTAGATCTACATTTGTAATCTAACCATTTTCACTTTGGAACATAATATGCTCCATCTCCTTGACGCTTAGGGCCTGATAGTTTCATTGTGCTTTTATTTTCTTAGATCTATTGTTCATGAGATTATCTAGCCTATCTAGATAGCATTTGATGTTGAGGCTCTAATTTTTCCTACTTGCTAAGCTCATTTCGTTGATAAGAATATCTATTGGGTAACCTAGCATAGTCTTGAGGATTTGTTTCCTTTTCGCTTGTACTTCTGCACACTCTATTGCCCACGCCTTGGGTCACCCAATGTTCTAAAGGCTCACGCATCCACCACTTGGTGTGAAGACTCCTCAGGCCTAATGGGCCCCACCACCTACCTAGCACTTGGGTGCTCACGGCCCTCATCATTTGTTGTCACGCTAAGTAGCCTCCCTCTACTTTGTACCACACTCATTTGTCATTGCTGGACAGCCCAAAACCCACCTGTCACACACAACCAACACAATCATATACTGTTAGTCTATTTTGCTAGTGCCCTATCTTGTTTATATTTTAATGCATGATAGCTAACTAATCTAAGTTTTGAATGCTTAAACACACATACTAATAATATAAATCTAATGGCTGTTCAAGCATGTTCCATAACCCAACAAAATTCTTAAAAATCAACTTGGCAAAGTGATCAATACATCTATGGTTTAATCATCTTATGCTTTAAGGTTTTAATTCCTTTTATTGCTAAACCTATAACACATACATTGAATAATGGTTTAAAACTCTTGGTCTTAATAGCAATCTATATGTGGTGTTAGTTTAGATGTATTGAACTCATTGCTCATGATGTATAAGTGGATAGTTTAGTATATTCTTATATGGTCTCATCAATCCTTTAAACTATCACATTTTCTAATTTCATGTGCAAGTAATTTATATCATCATATGTTCATAAGCTTAACACCTAAAGTACCTTAAAGTTCATCTTACATTTCATTTCAAGTAACATTTCATGCTTTATGTTTTTATGAACACATTTCATACATGACATTTACTTGATGGTTTAAGATCAGCTTGCTACATTGTTTATATCTTTGAGGTTGCTTACTTGTATAATTTACTTTGCATTTCTCCAAAGCACCATTTTAACACTTTTCACTCCACGTCCATTTAACAAGTAAAATAAAAGTGATTAAAACTCTCTAAAAAACTTAACCTAACCAACCTAAAGATCCACCTGAGGATCCTAACAATACTTAGAAACATTTTAGAGTCTTAAACAACTATTTTTGCCATCTAAACTACAGAGGGCTGGCCTGGGGACGTATGGGGACCGGTCCTCCCATGATTGCTAGAGATCCTCCTCCACTACCTCTAGTCAGGTGGTGAAGGACTGCTGACCTTGAAGCTAGGGTCGAGGTAAAAGACCAAGATCTTGAGCACTCCAAAGCATTTTATGCATTGTTAAGGAGTTGAGACACACATAGTTAGTGGGATCTAAACATTTTAATAAGAACACTATTGCATAGATCACACTTGTACATGTTTGGGGAGTAGATGCATTGATAGGCTACATATCGTATCATCTAAATTGTTATATCTTTTATCTCTAAATCAACTGTTTAATCTTCATTGTGATAATGATACATTGTTTCATGCTTTCCCACATCTTGTAAATCAATTATCATTGTTGTGGAGTGGATAGACAAGTGTTTGAGTATCCCACCTGGGGAAGCATCACCTGTTTCCATCCAAGTGCTTGAGTGGGTAGATGCCGCTGAAGGCGTCCAAGTAGAGCAGTGCTACTTGTGGGGCATGCTTGGCCCTAGGGTGTGATTTATATCTATCTTGTATATCTTGTAATTGATTTGTTTATATCTTATCTTGTTGTAAACTTGTGTAATTTTGTAAGTACTCTATTACTTTGGGGTTTGGGTAGTTCTTTGATTTAAATTGTAAAACTTGTTGTAATGAACAACCATTAAAACATATCAATCTCATAGCCCAACATTAGGCAATTAGTCATTAGCTACACCTAGGGAAAGGCTTCCCCATTTAGACTTAGACTTGTACCGTGATTGTTTCTGCTGTCATATAGGCTAGTTCTTTGGCCTATAATCAATTGAAACTAACCTAGAAAATTGTAATTAAAATCAACTTAGTAACTTAGGACACCCCCTTGGCTTCCCTAGAGTAAGCCTAGATCGAAGAAGTTCCCCGCCATGGTGACAAGCAAGGTGGAGCTAGATATTGTGGGCAACTCGGTGGGCACACTAAGTGAGCCTGACTTAGGCCCACGCTGTAGTGTGCATAAGGGCGACAACAAAGTAAAAGTGCCCAAAAGAGAACGCTTCTGCCCTACTACACAATAACAAGATAATATGTATACAGGCTATATATCAGTGGGTTAGTACTTAATGTGACTATCCGACAAATAATATATAAGCAATGCGAAAATAACGAGTACACGAGATGAACGCTTTATCAAGAGAGCAATGTAGAGTATCAATTCATCAATAACCACTGAGATGATGTAATCAACAACGTATCTAACCAATCTTTATCCACAATGCTTAACTTTCATCTAATTGCTTATCATCAAAAGTTGCCGAGTCAAGATGGAATAACCAAGTGTGACGTCCGCCTAGTTAGGGTTAGCTAGTTAATTAGGGTTTCAAAATTTAAAGTTTTGAGAGTTGGTTTGGACAATAACACTTCAACGCCAGGTGTCTAAGATCACTGCCTAAGGGTATATGGAGTCAAATAAGGAGAGGACGAAGTTGAAGAGATGAAGGCTAGGACAAGAGGGAAGGGTTCTAGAGTGCTGCAATGGCAGGCTCCTAGAATCAAAACCCTAGGGGAAAGAGGCCACTCCGATGTTGCTTAAGCAAAGCCTCGTTCTTTTCCTCCTTCCTGTCAAACTTGGCAAAACGGCTAGCATATGAGAAGAGTCAAAACAAGAGGATCAAGTGAGGGAGAGTGTTGAAATGGCAAGGCTCTATCACTAAACCCTAGAAGATGGACACTCCTAGGTGTAGATAACCTAGGCCTCGACGCCACCCTCCTTTTAACCTTTAAAATCAAAGTTAGCTTAAGGAAGAAGTGAGAAGAGGAAAGGCTAGGCTCTTTCTTCCTTCTTCAATGGCTGAAAAAAATTCTCTCTAAGGACTTGAGACAAGGACCTGCTTCTGTGTGCTTGTCACCTAGGGTTTTAAAATCAAATTTATAAATATAACAAATTTTAATTAAAACATATTTTAAAATAAAATAAAAAAAAAAAAAAAAACACTTATATATCATGATGAAAAGCATATGCAAACCCTAGTTGTAAACCTTCCTTCAAGAGAATGCCAAACATGCTAAGAAAATCCTTCCATCAACAAGCACGCCTCACTTTAAAAGACAAAATACCCAAACTAGGGTGCAAAAAATCAGACCTCAGAAGAGAGTGTGTTGTGTGTTATGTTCAAATGAGGGAAAACATCCTCAAGATATATGTATCATGACCTTTAACTAAAAATTAGGTCATTAAAATAGCCCACAAGTCTACATAAACCAAAATCACTGCTTTACGAATCGCTAAGCAAAGACATGAATGAGCAAAAGGCAGACAAGCCCTTTGAGGGAGACGTTAGGCCTTGGGGCCAGTGCAGCATCCAGAAAACGTTAGCCCTCCCCGGGCTTCTCCACGCCACATGTGCCACCTAACCCGTCAAACCGCTACACCAAGGTGATGCCATGCTTCTTGGGTGACATCCGCCATCAAACTAAAATGAGGGAAAATGCATTTAAATAAGGTGTCTCTCATTAATACAATATTTTTATTAGTCCCAACCATAACAGAGAAAATCGCCCTTTTGATTGGTTAAACATGCTTTAAAACGCAGGTACAGGACATTCGAAAGACCATGAAAGTTAAGGGCGAAATCGCCGCACCCAGACCTCTGCCAAGTCAAGGAAATTATGACACACAATTTTAAGGGTCGACCTGTCACTAAGCTGAAGTCAAGGGAAGGGACCGTGGAGTGACCTTCAAGCTAGCTGGGTTAAATCACAGAGGTAATAATTGAGATGTAGATTTTAATGGAGGGTAGGCTAAAAAGGCAGAGCCCAACCAAACCTTACCCCAGGCCAATCCAACGCTGACACACTACCTTCATTGTCAACAATTTATGCTACACAAATAAAGGAACAACACGCTGTTACACAAGTTAAAATTCGCAGTAAATAACAAGAGCTACTCCAATCGCTGAAACACGATAATTTCGTGGTAAATGACCGGGAAAGCACTGCAAATTCTATGATAAAAATGCTGGTGATTTCAGTGGAAAAACAAATTGATAGAAATGATTTAAATTCAGTGATAAGACACGTCATGTACAGTGATAAAGAACATTTTAAATTCAGTGATAAACACATGCAGATAAATGCTGAAAGACGCTGGTCTACACCGTCAATTTCGCAGAGATACTAATAATCAAATAAAACAATTCGCTAAGGTCATTTATTAAAAAGAAAACGCCATCTAAAGACCAGATTATAAATTTGCCCACTAAATACATTAAAATTTCAGAGAACAGTTAATCGCTGGCCAACAGAATTACAAGCGCAGAGCTAAATTATCCATCAATACATAAAACGCAGTGTAAATTTTATCCATCGCTCAAAAAACGCAGTCAAGAATGTAAAACTCACAGAACAATAAGAGAAGTGCAAGGATCCCATGGGAAGCCATTGAAAGGATCATAGAGACTTTATCCGCCAAACACATAGAAATTCCAACAAGGTATAAAACGCACAGTGGAAAGAAAGGCTACGCCAACAACAAAATTTCAGGGTTAGTAAAACACATCAAGGCACAAGACAAAAACTCTAAGGACAACAAATGAGGTATTAAATCATAGGTTCGGTCTTTCACTTCATCATCCTCGCACACGAAAGCAAGGCGTTGAGATCCAGGGTCTTTAACGCCATCGACCGAGATCGTGCTCTGGTCACCGCCAAAGCGAGGACTGTGAGTTAGGGATGAAGGCTAAACAACCACGGAGGTCACAATCAACACAACAAGATGGTTAAGACGCGGCGGGGAATAGGAGCCATATGGGAGTCATCTTTCATCGAGCTAGGCTAAGAAATTTTCAGAAAAACCATCTAGACAATCAGTTCATCTACCCAAGTAAAATGCAGATTCAAGCATAAGATCTAAAACAATTTACCATACAACACGAAGAAAGCCGCATCATGTCTCTGCTCGAGAGTGGACGTTCCCATCACGGGTTTCCTTTAAAAATCCCCTCGCTATGGTTTCATCGACGATGAGACTTCATTTGTACCTCTCAGCCAATGCTAGGTACTCTTCTTCCCTCTAGTCCCTGAGCCGCAAAGGGGCCACACACTCAATTTCCAGAGATTTTGACTAGCTCCCAAAATATTCGCGAACGCCGAAAGTTAACATTCTCACCGAGTTGGGTATCCCAACTCCCA
This sequence comes from Picea sitchensis, assembly GCA_010110895.2. NCBI lineage: Eukaryota > Viridiplantae > Streptophyta > Pinopsida > Pinales > Pinaceae > Picea > Picea sitchensis. Next base: position 13,470 of record SNQJ01S0160228.1, read on the forward strand.
CAAATTAAGTCAATCAAGTAGATATCTCTCGCAAATGGTAACGTTATGCAAAACCCAAGAAGATCCAACCTCCATCTCCTCCCTTCATTATATAGAGCTCGTGGTTCCTACTTCTAAAATCTGTTTAATTCAGCTTTAAAATTCACTCCTAAAAATTCCTCCCTCTACAAGTGTCACCCATCCCCTTCATTCCTCCATAACACTTTTAATTAATTAATTATCTTATTTCTTTCACCCACCTAGAGTTACTCTTAGAATCACTCCTAGGTGTCCCAAATTCCCTTATAGGTTTCAATGGATTTCACTATTAAATTGCTAGTTCAATTTTAAATCAAAAATTTCTTAAATGGTAGATACCCTTTACTAAGTTTGACCTTCCTGCTTTTTCCTTATGTTCCCTTTTTCCTTTTATGTTTACCTCTTTCCTAGTTTTCCTAATATTTTAGATTTTCTCCTCTTTCCCATTTTAATTAGAACTCAAAAAGGCATTTGTGGAAATTAACCTTTTCCCCTTTTCTCATTTAATTAGGTATATTTTAAAATTATCAAAATAATAAAACAATAATCCCCCCTTTTATTTTATTCCCCGTTATCTATTTACTTTGTAGGAAAGGTTTAGTAGCTTGGATTCAAGGCTCAAACTAGCATAACAAGAACTTCCCCACCCACTGCCACCTATGGGGAGCTCCTTCATTTAGGTGGCTAATCCCAAGGAGACGCCCCTAGTAACTGGGGTTCAAGGAGAATAGATCAAGGTTTAAGGCTTCAAAGGTTAAGGTAAGCTTTCTTTCACGACCGCCAAAATGATAGTCAAAGAAGAAGATATTCCACTAGACGACACCTGTTTCCACAGGACAAGGCAACAAACTAAAAGAGGTACGCAGCGGTTGCATCACAATATCACTAGACTATCTTTAACATATAGGAGCATTAATGAAAGTAATTATTGACTAAGTCAATGATTGCACATAAGAGCTTATATTTTATGTCACTTCTTCAATAAATACAAGAGATAATCGGCATTCAATGCGTAAGATCAAAACTTTGCATATCACAATGCAAATCTGCTCATATTAATATTGCTACGCGTTACCATTGCGTAAATAATGTGACGTCATCTCTATTAACAGGTCAAAATTGAAGACAATGAGTAGGACGCTTTGTCAAACAAGCTTTTTGTGGATGCAATTAACAATTGAGTTCATCAAATAGATGACAATGTCAAAACGTTTTACGGCCAAACAAGTTCTTTAACAGGCATGATTACCTATATTGTTGTCGTTTTAGGGTTAGGGTTAGCTAGTCAAAGAGGTGGACGCTTTGACAAATCAACCAATGAAAATGCTTAAACCTCTATGGCTATCAAGAGAAGAGTCATAGAGGTTTTAAGCGTTTTCATTGGCTGATTTGTCAAAATAGGCAAGACGTCATCATCAATTAGGGTTAGTCTAGATGCTAGGGTTAGTTGGGGGTTTCAAATAAAGAGTTTGAAAGAGTTGTTTGCCATGAAAAACCTCAACGCTTTTGTTCTTAGACTAGTGCCTTGGGTAAATGGAGTCAGCTGGAGGAAAAGGCTAATGGCTTGAGAGATTTAAAACCCATGGACAAGAGGGTTAGGGTTTAATGGTGCCAGAATGGCGTGGCCACCAAATCAAAACCCTTATGAGGCTCATTCTTGGCAGTAGCTAAAGCTAGGCCTGTGTTCCTCCCTCTTTCCTTACATTCTTTGGCAAAACGGCTAGCTATAAACATAGATCTAAGGCTGGAAAGTGTTGCTTGGGACAAGGCTTTTCAAAACCCTCGAAGCCAAACCCTAGGTGTAAACAAATTAGGCCTAGGACGCCTTTCTTTCTTCAATTTATGCTTCAACCAACTTAAAAGAAAGGCTAGTGTAGCTATGGCTAGGCTAAACCCTCTTTAATCAATGGCTAAACAAGCTATTATCATGGGGACATGAAGCCACTTAATCTACTTGTGTTATTCTAGGGTTTTAGTGATTAAGCAATAATAAATAAATGTAACCATACAAATAAGCAATTCTACCTACAACCATTCAATAAAGAAGTTTTGCATGCAAATGTACTTACAAATTCATGATATATAATCAAACCCTAGTTGTAACACTCAATGATAAAGCACCATGCATGCTGCCAAAGATAACTTCCTCCGGGCGTAGCTCACCCAAAAGACTGCACACCAAGACAAGAGCTGAGAGCAAGTCTCATAAGAGAGTAAGTTGTTATATATCCAAATGAGGCTAAAACGCCCCCAATTTATATCATCTTCTATGACCTTTAATTAATAAATAGGTCATTAAAACAATGACAAGGCTGACTTAATAATATTTCATTATTTGTCACTTTAAAATGCTAAAATGTCAAAATAGAGCCAAAATGGGAGACGCCCTTTGAGGGGAGATGTTGGCCCTTTTGGGCATGATCATCATCCAAAAGGAAAAAACGTTGGCCCCTCCGCCTCCTCAAGAGCCGCCACACGTGCCACAATGTCAAAACACACCGCCACATCCTCCAGAAATGTCCGAAATGCCTCGGTAGCCTTCGGCCCATCAAAGCCATTTCCATACCACCTATGGGGCCGATCCCCCATAGGTCAAATCTCTGCCAAAGTGTCCTGGATGAAACATGTTTCTTCTTCTCAGGTTCAAAAGCTCAACTAAGCACTGTCTTTTCTCTACCCCTGATGGGGTCTCGTCATTCATCTGGTGGGCTCTTCACCCCATGGAGGTCCTGGGAAGCTAATTCCATCTCCCATGTACCGATCTCCGGTATCTGCCCGGCTGGTATGGTCCTCGCGACATCAAAGACTACTCCATGGGCTCATTATTAGTCCTAGACATCATAGCAATGTAAATTATATCTCATCATTAAAGTTATCAAACATAATGATTCGATTTTATACAAAGCCGAGGAAACCAAGAGAACAACCTATTAAGCACACCACAAGAGATGGAGTTTCAAAGGATCATTCAAGCCAAGTGTAATGAGGTGATATGGTTTTAGGATGTGTCCAACAAGGTAAGACCAAGGGTTGGTGTTGTCTGTGGGTGCCTTGTAGGAGGCGAATGGTACTCGCCATGGATGCATTTTTCCAAGCCCTTTTATTGCCTTATCTTTCTTTATTGTTTTTTACTAAGAAGGGTTTGATTTAAGAGGACACCGCCTTTGGCTTGGTAATGTAGAAATATGCCGTTACTCCACTAAAAAGTATCTTCAGAAAATGAATATCGCCTGATGAGACCCCCCTTCCTTTGCACATGCAACCAAAGGTCATCAGCCTCGGGTTTACAGACCGCCAGATATCAGCAATGTCATATCATGAATACCTATGATCATAATGGGCCTGGCCAAGATTAGACCTCCATTATTACGACATTTTTCTTTAGGGTCCTTTAGTTTCTTTATCGAGAGGTTTTATTAAGCCTTCGGGGATCCCCTCGCGAAGCATCTCTAGGTTTTATTTCTATGGCTTTTATCTTAATGCCTTAATTCTCGGCCTTAGCCCCTTCTTCCTGGCCAAGACAAATGTACCCTCAGAGTATCCTAATACGTATCTAGGGGAATGGGATGGATGGATGTATAAGATGTAAAATGATAGATGGTGGGAGCGAACGATGGCCTCGTATGAACTCCTTGGTGGCTAATCCAAATCCTACATGAATACAAATGCCTTGCTAGGGCACCCCATTAATACTCCCAACAATGGTCAAGTGGATAGTGTAAGATCCAAGCAACATCGTAAATGAAAGGAACTTAATGCATATATATGAAGGTTATAACGATCAAATATGCACATACCATGATACTTCTGAATTCACCACCATGGAGCAAGAGTCCTCCGATGCAAGCCTGTGCCGGGTAGGGATGAAGCCGCCATCATTGACAGGATAAGTCCGCTGAGAAGAAGAAAGATGGGCCTCTGTGCATATGCTCAAGTCAATCTCGGCCTGGTACTCCACATACCAGGATTCATGTGGGCCTCGAGACATACCCTCCTCAGTTATCCGATATCGGGGATAACAATTCCAACAGATTTTTTTTTGAATAAATTAAATTTAAAAAAAAAAAAAAAAAAAAAGATTTAACAAAGATCATACTCTATTTATTTGTTTTTAATTTTAGTTTATATATATATATATATATCAATTTTTTTTTAATAAAATGATGTATCTACCACTGTTACGATGACCTGACCTTTAATTTTCGCGGATGGGCTTACATTTTGTCGTGGTGTTTTAAAATTCTATCAGAATATCTAACCTAAGGCTGTCTTAGGTTCATTCATTTGACAAAACACGCGGCGCGTCTCTTCGATGCACCAGGTGCTCCGAGGCGCCAATTTTCCTTTATTCCAAGCTCCTTTGGCGCGACGCGTTCTTTTAGGATCTTTATCACCCAAAGGTGTCACTCATTTTGACCGACTTGGTATTATCAAAACGCCGGTGATCCAGGATATCGGGCTACCTAATCTTTTTCCAAATGGCTCAAAACAGCTTTTCGGCCATTTTGGCAATTTAATATTTTAGCAGTGTTTTCAACTTCCCAGGGCCATTTTGAGGGCCTAAATGAAGTTTTTTTCAGATCGAGGTTCTCAATGATATCGGCTGCATGATTGGAGCCCCCAAAATGAATCTCTCGACGATACCTTTCCAACGAGATATCACACTAAAATGGAGATCGATGCAAAGTTACTTTGATGCTCCAGGAATCTTTGGCATTCCCCGACATAAAAGGCTCCAGAGCCTCATTGTAAATCCATCTTCTGGCGAATGCAAGTAGTCATCACATCTCTTTCCGTGAGGATAGTCACCATTCTAGCGAAGGTCTTTCACTGTGAATTTTACACCGCAGAGATTTTCTCCTGATTAATAGAAATCGTGGTATTATCAGATATCTATGTTTATGTATTGCATCTCTGATACATTTCATTATATTATTGAATATCTACAACATCTCTCTGCATTTCTTTATTATATCTCCTTCATTTCACAGGCTAAAATAATCCGATCACCCTAGAGTTAATACTCCGCCAGTGAACTTGTGGGAGACTAAGGGCTCCTAAGGAATAAGGCCCCCACCTATTTCAAGACCCCTTAGGACCATCGGGATGACGCCGAAGTCAGCCTCACGGCATTTTCCAGGTCCTCTCGAACTAGGTATTAACTCACAGCTCGAAAGCACGACAGAGTGCTAGTAGGGTCGGTCGGACCGCTGTCCACACCTTTCTCTCAACATCTCTGGTAGTCAGATGTGACCCTTTACTCCACATGTGAGTCTGGTCGACAAGCTATCGCCACCAGACTATCAACAAATCGGTCGTATATCCATATCATATCATCTATTCAGATGCACTATCATGGGGCATTAATAATCAAACCCCTCAATGGTACACTCTCTAATTTATCCAGAGTTGAAGGGGTTCCATCGACAGCTTCCAGATCCTCGAGGTCCAAAATCCTCGTGACACCTCTTAGTAAAACCGAAATAATAGCACGTTTCTATGTCAATGCAATAAAACAATGTATCATCAACCCATAACGCTAATCAAAATCAAAAGTTTTATTAGTATAAAATCCGTATCACTTGCGACCAAGTGTCCGAAGAATGTCTTCAAGCAGTGAGCGGGATGTGCCATATAAGTTAGCCTAGACGTAGAGGTTCAAGTCATGACAGATGGACTTTGAACCTAGGCATTGTTCTCCGAGACACACACTAAGTGAGTAGGACTTAGCTCACGCTTTTCTAGTGTGTATGTTCTATTGTTGGATGTGGGATAAGCCATTTATCCTTTGTTAAAACTTAATTTAACTTTATTCTTTAGAAACTAAACAATTAAAACTTTAGTCCCTAAAATTCCTTGAACTTTTATTGGTTGATTTTTCGCAGATTCTTTCCATGGCTACTCATATTGAACAAACTGTCAGTACATTACTAGAGCACAGACAAGGAATGATTTATTCTTTTCCTGAACCCTAAAAGGTTTATAGGAGGAGGATAAATCGCCTTGCCCCTAGAAGGCTAATTGAAAGTCTTGGGATAAGAAGCACACATCGATATCCACTTCTTGTTCCAAACATAATAAACTAATAATCCTACTAATATTCCAATCCAACCATGAAAGGTGTTTTGAGGCTTTTGAATCTTGGCAAGAATTTTGCAGCAATCCAAGGTTCCCCTCACCAAGTACCTGAAAAGGCCATTGATAAGTTGCCTACTTTTCAGGGAAACAATGCCATTAGTGCCAAGTCTCACATCTTGAATTTCCAGATGTGTGTTGCCATTGATAAGTTGCCTACTTTACAGAGAAACAATGCCATTAGTGCCAAGTCTCACATCTTGAACTTCCAGATGTGTGTTGAGAGATATTGTCGAGGTCATAACGAAGAAGATGTGAAAATGACCCTATTTGTGTATTCACTAGAAGGTGATGCTGCTGAATGGTTTACTGATTTTGATCCAGCAAAGTTTAGCACCCTTGATTCAATATTGGATGAATTTAGGAAGAGATGGGGTGATCAGAAAGAACATAGATTTATGTTAGCTGCTCTCACTTCTAGTCATAAGAAAGAGAATAAAACTGTGAAAGAATTCAACACTAAGTTTAATAGTTTAGTGAAGAGTCTTCATGATGATATAAAACCCTCAGATGCTGCAGTCTTGATATATTATATGGAGGCTTTTGAGGGGGAAATGAGGTATGCCCTAAGGGATAATGATCCTCAAACATTAAAAGCAGCACAAGCCACAACTATCAAAGTTAATAAGAATATGCAGGATGCTAGGAAGTCTAACATTCCTGGTTTTACTAGAGGATGTTCTTCCCAACTGTATGATGAGAAGAAGAAAAATGTTGAAAATAAAAAATCTTCTAGTGATGGCATTAAGTAACTCAATGAATTGATTAAACAAATGGAAATTAATCATGCTAATCAATTGAAGGAGCATGTTAGTCAGTTGAATGCCATGCAAAATAGGTTGATAGCCATGGAAAGGGGCCAAGCTAGTAGGCCCCAACATAGGCCAAATGACAAATGGTCTAAGAAACCTCCTCTCGAAGATCAAAGACCACCAAATCCATTTGAATCCACTAGCTGGGTTGACCACCAGGCTATTCATTATTGTAGACCTTGTGAGCAATTTCATGATGAATCAACTTGCCAAGTCTTCCTTTACCTTAGTAGTGAGATGGGACCTTATGGATTAGAAAATGAACAAATTAATATGTTTGGTCACAAGTATAATGTTGGCATGTATGATTGGATGGGTTTGGAGGAACATAATGAGGGGGTAAGTAACATGAATTGCATGAGTGATGTTGTGGTGGTTAAGGCAACATAAAAGTTTGGTCCTAAGCCTACTCTACAATAGATAGCTGAAATGGCTAAGTTTAGAGGCATTACCTACCAAAGGAATGGAAATAAAAATCAAGACAAAAACCAAGCAAGCATTCCCAAGGTAGCTCCCACTCCTTCTAAGTCAAATGTGTATGCAAGCTCAAAATTAAATATTGACTTAGGAGGATGGTTAAGTAATGCAAAGATGTTGGTGCCTGTGTCGGAAATAATGAAGATTCCTTCTCAGAGGGAGAAGCTGCTCAGAGACATAGATTGTCCTCAGAAAAGTGTTGACAGTCCACCAACAAGAACTTATCAGGATGCACTGGTTATTTTGCAAAATATGGATAGGGGAAATGAAAAGAATAGACCCTTTTTCTTATCCTTGCTCGTGAATGATTTTATTCTTCATAATTGTATGCTTGATTAAGGACCTATCTCAAATGTTGTGACTAAGAGAGTAATGGAACAATTGAACTTAAGGATATCTAGACCTTATCATAACATTTGTGCTATGGATAGCAGAAGAATAGAGGTTCATGGTTTGATTAAGGGATTACAAGTACACTTGGCTGCATTCCCAAATATCATGATTGAGATGGACATTGTTGTGATTGATGTGCCGGATACTTGGGGTATGTTGCAAATAGAAAGACAACTGCAGATTTAGGTGGTAATTTGCAAATGGACTTAACTTATGCTACCATTCCAACTCCAAATGGTTTAACGTTTAGATTGAATAGAGAGTGTTGATCTCCTATTCAGCTAGGGGGTCAACTCCATGTGCCATGAAGATATGCATCATCAGATGCAAGTATGTTGAAGACAGTTTGGTTCTACTGGGCATTTTATGCCTCCAGCACAAAATTTTGTAAACAAAATTTCCGCACCCCTGCTTGGGTTAATAATGTAATAAGTCTGCATGGATCA
>SNQJ01S0160230.1:0-16462 GCA_010110895.2 Picea sitchensis
CGTCTTCCCCACTCAGCTTGCCTTGCCTGTGGAAAATCTCCTCCAAGACTATGAGGGGGAACCTAACCATGTGCTCAGAAGAATTCATCAGATGGTGGAGGTGCAGCAGATCAGAGAACAGGTCCTGGACAGAGCTTACAACCGTCAACGGAAGATCAAATAGGCTTTGGACAGGAAAAGCAAGAAGAAAGAGTTTGAGCAGGGCGATCTGGTGCTCAAGTGGGATGCACCCAGATAGGAAAAGGGCAAACACAGTAAATTTGATGCCCTCTGGTTCGGGCCTTTCAAGATCCTTGAAGCATTTTCTAACAACACTTACAGGTTGCAGGATCTGGAAGGCAATGAAGTTTTTAGTGGCCCAGTCAATGGGAATTTCTTGAAGAAATGTTTTCTGTGAGCCGTAGTCGGCTCGTTTTGTTTAGTTTTTTAAATATTGTTTGTGTTTTTTTTTTTTTTTTNCCAAGTAACCCAAGCCCTTTGGTGTAACCTATTCTAATGGGTTTAATGGCTCATTTAGCCAATCTAAGATCCTAATATAAATAAAAGGAATAATGATCAGGGGATCAAATTTTGCTCAAAAATTCAAAGTTCTCAGAATCACTTCAAACCGGACGAGAGCATAGACCTCGTCATTGCGAACCCAACGCAACTCATTTCATCTCAAACAGACGTCGGGAGCGAGAGATATCGCAATTTGTTCGGAATGTCAAATAGGCAAAAAAAAGGACGTTGACTGTACAGTCCGTACAGTCCGTATAGGCTGACGTTGTAGAGACCGTACAGGCTGATGTGGCAGGGTCGTACGACTGTATGATGATGTGGCATGTGGTGATGTGGCAGTTTTTGATTGGTAGATGTGGTCGAATGGTGTTTCGACACGTGTCAGCATGTGGTTGGTGGTTTGGTGCCATGTGGCCCAGTCATGGGCTGCCACGTGGCACCGTTATATTGGTTGTTTGATAAAAATATATTGGGGTCTGTAGGGTTCGACCCCCAGACCTCCCCACTATATAGACCCTTCACAAAGTCCGCCCGACCAACGTACCACCATTTACGCCTTGTTATATATATGCCTTGATATATATTTAAGTTTACTCTATGTTGCATTTGGCGGGGGGTCGGGTCGGGGCTTAGCCCCGACACGTGGTCATGTTGTTATTACATGTGGCCACTATACATGTGAATGTGCATGAATATAACAGAGCCCGGTCACATTACATTTTAAACCATATGACTATTATGTAAGCGCGGGGTTTTTTACATTATGGTTCCAACGGTTGGCACGGTTTTGAATGCGCCCGATACTTGGCGCTTGACCATTGGCTCTTTAAGCATTAGCCTTTTTTTTCTTATAGAGTGCGGTCATACCGTGACCCTCATATGCCTAGGTGCTAGGCAGTTAGGGGTTGGCGCACCCATAACCATCCTACAATTTGCACCGTTGGTGCGGCTACGCCCGATGCTGGGTTTTCATGCTTTAAATTGCGTGTGTGCTAGGTTCATGACACAAGGGTGTGTTTTGTAGATGCAGAGACAACAAGCTTGAAGGGGGGACTTCCAGGAGGCCTAACTTCTTTGGTTTTTGATCGATTGAGGTGCCAAAAAAGCCCAGCTAGGGGTTTTTGGATGCTCTGAAGCCATTGGAGCAGTCTGTTGGTCAGTTTGAGCATTGCAAGGCATGTTTTTGAGTACTTTGAGCAATTAATAATAATGATCCATTGGAAGCTGGACCAGGAGATGTAGCCCAAGAGAGGGGTGAACTCATTTATCAATTGTTGTGTTTATGTGCTTATGTTCATTTATTATGCTGCTGTTTATTTGTATCTTGCATGAGTAATCCTTTAATTAATGTGTCACAAAGTTGATCCATTTTCTTTTAACACATAAAATTTACTTGCAAATAATTTCAAGATTTCAAGTCTTCTTCATTTTTAGATCAAATAATTAACTAATGTTAAATAATAATATATACATAATCTCTAATATAATTATATGTATAAATGTATTTGAGTAGACGAGAAAAACAATAAAAATACTACTTATGAACATAATTTACAAGTTGCAAGTTTTACTGGAAACTTACAAAATCAATGTAAAAATAATTGTTTTACAGAAGAAGATAAAGAAAGCACATTTGAATATTTTTTATTTTCTAATTATAAATCTAACAAAACTTGAATTTACCAAGTTATGAAACACATATGTGTCGATAGTCAAAGTTGATCTAAACTTTTTGGTTTCACTAAAACATAAAATGAAAGAAATTAGAAACAAAGAAGCTAAACTGATACTAGTTCATTAAATGTGTCCATGCCTCTATATGAATCAAGAACATCCAGCTGCCATGCCTACGAGATAAATCTGCAATAGACTTATACTGAAACTTTTCTAAATAAATTCACAGAATGTATTGGCAGCTAGGATTTAAGAACGAAAAAAGGAACACATATTGATTATGTGATCTTATGATCGCAAATGATTACATTCAGAGAAATATATGTGTAATACATTCATCTCATGGTTCAACTAAACATCAAAGAGAAATCATGATATTCAAACTGAAAAGATGATCACAGTGTCAATATCTAGAACAATAAATCATGAATGATATTTATAACATGAATATCCTGAAACATAACATATCAATGAGTCTAAATCTACACAACATATTAATATATCAATATTAAATAAAAAAAAACATTAATGAAACACCATTCACAAAGGACTAAAGACAAAATCTTGTACACTGTTCCATTAAGTCTTGTAAGTCATTCATCCATCTTTGGTTTCAGGCCAAGATGCCTTTCATTTACAAAATCCAGAGTATTTAAAGAGTCTTTTTGAAATATCATCTTCCTATATTTTAGGATAGGATCAGATCCTATGAGATCAAAATATTACAAATATGGAGGTCCTACAGCCACTCATGATGAAATTGTATCGATTCCTTAAATTTCTCGAGATGAGCTGACCAACCCTTTTATTTTGGAACCCTAACGCTGCATGCTTTTGTTTCGATTGTTTGTGAGATTTTTTGCTATAAGATTTTACTGTGGATTTAAGGCCAACAATGAATTCATGCACAGGGGTTTCATTCAATTTGGAACCAACATCCTGTTTCCCATGTAAAAACTGACTAGGTATTGCCTCATCACGAGGGTTTTTCTTCAGAGGTTCTGGCTTGTTACTTGAAAAATCAAACTTTTTTCTTATCAGTGGCTCACCCGAAGTAGGGGTTTCTTTATAAGTGACTGTAGAAAAGACATTTCGGGTTAAGAACCCATCCCAATCATCACCTAGTGTTTTTAAACGGTGAACTAGCAACATTTTAATTAATCTATGGTGAAAGAGAATAGATTTGAGGCTCTATTTTTTATACCTTTTAGACATCTTGTATAGGCTTCTGAGAAAATAGAAAGGCACATTCAAATGAAAACCTATAAAGTTCATAAGAAACTGTATATGGTAGAGAAAAAATATACCATAATGACCCTCATAAGTCACAAACTGTTTAAGATCTGACTAGGGAGACGATGCCATCTAACCTTAAGCAAAAAAATAGGAATACCTTTTTCATAGCAATCGATCTTTCTGGAGGTCACGAAGAGGAGGAACTTATTCTATTTTTGAGTTCTTGAACCACTTCTGACTAGTGGATGGAAGTCCGATGGCTTCTCTCATGAACTCCTCAGTCACCTCCAACTGAATATCTCCAAATTTTTCCCTATACCCATCAAATGTTTGTGTGAATTCCTTGGCCACATGAAGGTTATACCCTTCGAACCTCTTAATGAAAGTATCCCAACCTTGACCTTCCAAATCCTTGACTACATCATCATGAGACAAGGATTCTTGAGAGCCATTCGGCTCTATTCGGACAACAAGAGACATTAAAACTTTGACTGGACTGCAATGGGAAAAACTCAAGATAGCTCCGGGTTTCGATGGCAGGAGTAGGAGAAACAAATCCGAGCGAATAAAATTGAAAGAAACCAAGCAAAACCCCTGCGCAATCATGGTATAAACATCAAGGTTTCATTCATGAAGTTTGAGTTCTCTTGGTAATGAAAACCTCACGTACAGGGCATGACAAAAACCCTCGACTCGTAATGAAAATTTTATCAATTCACTCTGCCAGCAAAAAGGATTACGCATAGGGTATAATACTTGTGCATTATGACTAGCGCGACTATAGTTGATTTTCAAAGGGTTTTAAATATACAAACATGTTTATAATTCAAATGCGAATCAACTAGGTGTATAGAAATCACATCAACATTCAAAACACTCCAAAGGTGAGTCATTCAAGCATTAGATACAGAGTGGGTATAAGCACAATGACCCTTTAAAAAAAATCCTTGAATACGAATATAATATGAAACTAAGTTTTCATGTTTGATTCATTCTTTCAGTCATGAATCAAACATGAAACGAAAACGAAGACGCAAATTTTAAATAAATAATGAATATCTTTTGTAGTCCACTATTCATCTCCAAATGATAATATTTTCAAGATGAGGTGAAGGCAGCTACAGAAAGTGTTGTTTGTCGTTCAAATAGTAAAATTGTGTATGGCTGCCAACAGTGGCGACTTATTGGACGAAGCAGTTATCTCTGCATCACTAGAGAATTCATGTTAGGAAAGATCAGAATGTTTGAAAATTAAATAACAACCATTAGTAAGTCAAGTATAAAATTCAAACTTGAAAACATCACATAGTCTAGTGTCAGATGTCTTTCTGTCCAAATGAAATCTTGTGACAAGTTTTAATTACGAGAGAGACGATATTTAAGTCAATGAATCTGATACTGTTGACAGGGCTACTGTTTCCAGTAGGTTTCCATAGCCTTAGTAGGGATGTCAATTAACCCACTCTGGTGCCTCTATCCTGTCCAAGAATTATCAATTCAAGATGAAGGAAATTTCACAATTAGTATCAAAAATTATACCTGATAATTTTCTTGAACCCAACATTGCTTCGCTGCCAGCGGGCCTGTTCAGTACCTCGATGAAGTTGTCTTGGAATCATGCATGAATTTACTCACTGCCTGCATACTTGTTCAATATCTTGGGGTTTACAGACACTTCCCACAGCTCTCTGGAAGTTATTTTCAATTTGACATAAATTCTATGTTCTTCAGGAGAGAGGGGTGACGCTGGAAATTTCATATTCTGAAACACTTGATATTTTCCAACTTTAATTTTTTGCTTGATGACCCTCATCATGATATGATTATAGTTTTATGATAAGAATAACGTTTCAAGGACAGGAAGGCATACCGATTTGTTTTCTTTAAAAACAGGGACAATGGAAATAGCTTTAATGATGATCATATCTTCTCATGATTATAAAGTGAAACCAGGAAGGCTATTTCGAACATAAATTTTCCTTAGCTAGTTTGTGTTTCAACAATTTACAACACTGATACTTTGGGATGAATTTGAATGTTGATTTATAATGAGGAATTATTGTTTCCTTTCACGAACTAAATGGTGGCACAGACATAAATTTAATTAGAAAGCAGTGAAACACAAGAAAAATGAAAAGAACCAAAATAAAAAACAAAAAGAAAATTTAAGAAAGAAAAATATGTACAGAGGTGAATCTGGAGTCATCAGGAAAAATACCTCTTGAGAGCTTGGCCATTCACTGGAAAAGTGTCTGGTCGTCCCTCCAAATCATGTAGATGAAAAGATCTAGGACCTAGTTTTTCAGAGATTACGAATGGTCCCAACCACAGATTTTGGAACTTGGTGTGTTCCCCTTTTCCCTCGTGGGGTTTATCGCATTTAAGAACCAGGTCTCCTACCTCGAAGTTCCTATATGAAGAAGAGTTTGAGTCAAACCAATTTTTAACAATATGTTAATGCTGATTCAACTTCTTCTTCACTTACGTTCTTACTTCCTCTAGCTTTAATAAAGCATTGATTCAATTTTCGAGAGGAGGACAAACCCCTTCTTGAACTTTCTGCGATAATTGCAGAGATGGGAGTAAAACATGAGGAGGCAAGATTGATTCTCTCATGTAAACGAGAAAGAAAGGAGAATTACCAATAGAGGTTTTGGGTGTCACTCTATCATCCCATAATGCATTAAATAGTGTGTTGTGCCAGTTCTTATGGTTTTTAGAAACTGTCCTCTTGATGATCTTGATTAAGTTTTTTTTTGTTGATTCTATTAGACCATTTCCTTGGGGGTAGTAGCTGGAAAAATATTTTAATTTGATCCCTTTTTCTAAATCAAACATGTTCATATCTAGGGATGATAAATAATATGCGTTATCGAAGGCTAAACATTCAGGAATGATGAATCTAGTAATGATATTCGAATTAAGGAAAGATACTACTTGATTCATGTTTACCACTTTCAAAGGTGTAGCCTCAGACCATATGGAAAAATAATCCATTGTTGTAATAATATACCTGTTCTACTATGAAGAAAAATGATTGATTGGGACTATGATGTCAAGAACCCACTGCTAAAAAGGTGAATCTATATTAACGGGTTGTAAAGGGAATGCTACCTTTTTCACCCGTCCAACAGCCTTTGGGCAGATTATACATTTGCGACATAGGGTGTGGGCATATTTAAACAACGTGGGCCAATAGTACCCAACTCTTAATACTTTTTGGGCAGCGGTATCTCCACCGAAGTGTCGACCAACTTCATCTGCATGAAGTTCAGATAGCACTTTCCCTGCTTCATCTTTTTCCAAACAATGCATAAGAACACCGTCAAAATTATTTCGAATCAATACATCATTTATGAATTGGAAAGATGCATAATTTAACCTAAGTTCTCTTCTATTTATAGGATCAATATGGCAAGGAGAAGATCCATGTGTCAAAAAAAAATTAATATCATCATACCAAGAATTAGCAACAAATTGTGTACAGTTGATTTGTTTTCCGTTGTGCTGATTTTCAGTCGAGATGTCAATTTGATTTTCTTGTTCGTCAACTGAATCGACCACCAGTTTACATAGGCCTTGACCTCTAACAATTTTTGCAGTAGTTATTTCAAGGTCATTCTCTTGTAATAATGTCATCCATTTTTCCCGTTTTTCACCTAGTTCCTTTTGTACTAACAAGTTTCTCATGGTTGGGTAAGGAACAATGACTTTAGTTCTGGATTTCAAAAGATATTACTGGAAGTGTTTTACTTCTTTAAAAACAACATATGCCTGCTGATATGCAACTCGGTAATTTAGTTCAACCTCTTTGAAAGATGATCTCATGAAGGCAATGAGTATTTTATTGCTTTCAAAAATTTTCTATGTTAACACAGTGACATAAAATCGGTCGGAGGCAAAGGTGTAAAGAGTGAAATCCCAAGAGAAATCAAGACTCATCAAGGAAGGAGCTTCTATTATTGTTTTTTTAATAGAATCAAAATCTTGACTTTCTTGGGGTCCCCAGCGATATTGAATGTCCTTTTTAATTAAATTTTGTAAGGGTCTTACCATTTTTGAGAAACTTGGGACAAATATTCTGATGAAATTAATTTGGCCTAAAAAGGATTGCATGGATTTTTTGGAGGAAGGAGGGGGTAGTTTGGCAATGGCTTGGGTTCTTTTGGGATCGATGATCATTCTATAATTGGATACTATGAACCTGATTAGTTTTCCTTATTCTACCGCAAAGACTGATTTCTTAGGGTTGAGAGATATGTCGTACTTTCGACATCGTTCTAGGACAACCCTAAGGTGAGACAAGTGATCTTTCTTGTTTTTGGAATAAACAATAACATCATCAAGATAGGCCACTACTGAATTATTTATGAGGCCAAGGAAAGCAATGTCCATTTCTCTCTGGAAAGTGGCCCCGACGTTTATAAGCCCAAAAGGCATCTTCCTATAGGCATAAGTCCCCCATGGGGTATGAAAAGTGGTCTTGAGATGATCTGTGGGTGACATGAGTACCTGGTTATATCCTGAAAAACCATCTAGAAGAGATAGTATTTCTGGACCACATACCTATTGAAGGATTTGTTCCATTGAATGAATGGGATAGTTGTGTTTATCAGATGCTCGGTTCAAGTTACAAAATTCGACACAGAGTCAAATTTCACCTCTTTTCTTCCTTGCAAGAAATAGATTAGACACCCATTGTGTGTGTCTCACCGGGAAAATTATCTTTGCATTTAGTAGTTTATTTAGTTCTTTCTTGACCGTGGGTTCTAATTTGGGGTGCATCTTTCTTAATTTATGCTAGAATGGTTGAGATTGTGGTTTCATGGGAATGACATGTTGTATTATATTAGGATCAAATGTTTTCAGGTCATCGTATGTCCAAGAAAAAACGTCTTTGAATTCTTTAAATAATTTTATGAAGGCAAATCGTTCTTGCTCAGAGCATACCATTCCCAAATTGACGTTTTGAGGATTATCTATAGTCCCTACATTCATCGTTCCCTAAGTCAAGGAAGAACTATTCATTTTAAAATTAACTGACCCTCTAAATTTATCATGCAAGTCATAAACATTTTCTAGTCTTACAATAGATTTGGGGATAGAATTCACCATATCAGACGTTGATTCTGGAGATATAGGATCTGATGTTACGGTGAAATTGCACAGGTTTTCATCTTGAGTGCCTTCATCGATAACCATATCTTGGAAGGTGTCTTTCATATGCAAGAAGTTGATGATTTGTTGATCATCGTCAAACACTCTCCAATTGGTAATGTTATCCGGGATCGACGGCCTGAACAACAATTCAATCAAGAATGCATTATGAGAAAGACCTTCTATGGGCAATAGTTTAGAAGCGACATTAGCCAATAAATCAACCTCCGAGTTACTTAGTATAGGAATCAAATTTATGTTAAATGCTGAAATTTTTTGCATTAAACTCCATAACTCAGTTTGTTAGATTTTCAAATGTGGTGACAAGCAATATATGGAGTTCCTTACCTTTTTGACCATGATTTCTAAATCACCGAATACCATTAAATTTACTATGTCCATATCCACAGCTTTCCTAAGTCCTTGCAAAAGCGCTTCGTATTCGACAGTGTTATTGGTGTACTCAAACTATAATCAAGAGGCAATGAAAGTCTTATTACCTGAGGGATCGATGAGTACACATCCTGCACCGAATCCTTCTTTGGATTTGGATCCATCAAAGTAAAATAACCATATTTGAGCTTCATCAACAGTGTTTGACACACTTAGCGAAGCTGATGACCGAGTATAGGTCATAAGTTCTGATTGTTTCCCAGAATCAGTAAAAGGTGAAATTTCGGTCATGAAGTTACTAAAGAAGGTGTTCATTCCCTGCATTTCAAATGAATTAGAAGATGAAATAAATGGTTCGTTTGAATCATTTAGATCCGTCACGGTATACTTGAGATAACGTTCACGATTTATCCTGATTTTATTGGGGTGTCCATTTTTCGGCAACCACAGATGAGACCATTCCGTGGAAAAATAACCATGCAGCTGTTCAGACCAGTCCATGCTTAAAAAAAAACCATATAGTTCATGGACGTCAACAAAAATAATGTCAATAATTTGGTGAACCTTAGGATTAGAATATAACCTAACCAAGACATTCTTAAGTTCACCGATTACCTTGACATTTGTCCGATCAAGTTGAATGATTTTGACATCAGAAGGTTGAACTTCTACATTAATTTTTTCACACACATATAAAGGCATTACATTTGATGATGCGACAAAATCAACCATGAAGTTATGTACATTTCTATTAAAAAATTCGAAAGTTAACAAAAAAGACAGGACATTTTTATGAGCATTAACAACATAATTCTACTGATTTTTTGTCGCTGTCCCTAAAATAGTTTTATCTACATTTGATACAATTTTTTCAGCTAAATCCCTTTTATTCGGAGGTACAAATGTTGTTTTAGTACGGATCTTTTTGGCTATTTTGGAACTGGTTTCTGCAGTCTTCTCATTTCTAGGATCGTTGTTCTTACTATTTTTTGCAATATTTTGTAGCATTTTCTGCAGAATAAGAGGGAACTTGAAAAGCTCAAAAACAAAAATATAAGCCCTTAGGTTTTGTAGATATTCAATCAAGTCATATTCTAAAAATGGGGTTGCTAAACTCTATTTTATTTCATCTTGTTTCAACTTTTTTGGATGCACATCATTACTCATTTCAGAAGATGGTTTGCTCTGTGTTTTGCTTCTCATGTTGTAAGGGTGGACAGTTTCAAAGTTTGCTTGGAAAATACTGTCAAAAAAGTGTCCGAAGATATTAGGAGATGAGTCCTCTTATTCAACTACTTCTTCCTCAACTACATCTTCAGAACTATCAAGAGGGACAGAGTTATCATGTGCCTCAAGAACAGTTTTCAAAGCATATTGTAAGCTTTCAAAATTAAGACCTTCAGTGGTCGGGTTTGACCGATTGGGAGGAAAAGGTTTTCTAAAAGGTGGTTTAAAACCACCTTTGCTTGAGGATGCCTCTTCGACTGATCTCTTCAATTCCACGACTTGATTCAATAATTTTTGGAAGTATTTTTGCAAGATTTATAGATCTAAAGTTTCTAGTTGACTTTTAGTGTGAGGAGGCCTAGTAAGGATTTCTACTTTCTTTTTAGAAGATGAAGTTGTTTAAGCTTCACTATTGAGACTATCCTTTAAAATTAATATATCTTTCTCGATTTGGCTTGCCTCCTCGAAGGCTTCCAACAATGTAGACTTTTTATACCTTTTAACCCAAATTGATATATTATTATGTAGAGCTTTGGTGTAATATGCAACAATTAGACTCTCAATAGACATTGAATCTGTGGGAATTCAATTTTTTAATCTAAAAAATCTTTGGTTGAAATCTTTTACTTTCTCCTTAGGGTTAATTTTTAGGCTGGAAGGTTCCATAACCAAGACTTCATGAGATTTATCATCTCCAAATTTCTCTAAGAAGTAGGTTTTGAATTTGTCCCAAGAGACAATGGTCTGGGGCTGTTGGGAGAAATACCACGTGAAGGCATTTCCCTCAAATGTATAAGGAAAAATTCTGCATACTACATGTTCATGCTCTACACTTCGGAGACTAATGACCAACATAAAATTCTTTATGTGATCCTCAACAGATTGTTTAGAATTTGGATCAAACTTAGGCAACCATTTCTTTGGGTGTTTTGGTAATGGGTGTTGAGGCCCAGGTACAACCACGACATATTGATCGACCCAAGTTCTGGTGGGATTTTTTTTTTTTCCATGGGTGTTGGAGGTGTCGAAGGCTGAGTTGATTCAGACGAGGAATTACCTTCGTCAAATTAATCTCCTCCTTAAGAGGATGGAGATGAATGAGGTGGGTAGGGTTGAATACCAGATCCTCCAGCTTCAAGGATAGGTGTTTCAACAAGATCTGTGGTATTATCTCCTAAAGGGTTCAAAAGAAGACCAGTGCCTTCAAGTTGTTCTTAGATATCCGAGAAATATAAAGGTTGATTAAGAGGCCTACCAGGTTGTCTGATATGGGCCAAGGCACTATGTTTCGTTATAAGTGTCCGACGAACAATTTATTGTACATCGGCCCCTTGAGGAGCTGGTGTTAGTGGTTCAATGTGAAACTCAAGATTATCATTCGAGGTAGTTGTTGTTTCAGAAGTAACGTTGTTGTCCGAGAGACTACGTGTTACTATATGGGAGTGAGTGTGTGGGGGAGTAGTCTTATGACTTCCATGTGCCATAAATTGAAATCAAGTCATCCTTCTTGCGCCATTTGTTGATGGGCAAAATTTACCGACCGTCAACTTGGAAGAACAGATCCAGTCTGGGGTTGTCCAAGTAACCCAAGCCGTTTGGTGTAACCTATTCTGATGGGCTTAATGGATCTATTAGCCAATATAAGATCCTAAGATAAAGAAAAGGAATAATTAACTAATGTTAAATAATAATATATACATAATCTCTAATATAATTATATGTATAAATGTATTGGAGCAGAAGAGGAAAACAATAAAAATACTGGTTATGAACAAAATTTACAAGTTGCAAGTTTTACTAGAAACTTACGAAATCAATGTAAACATAATTGTTTTATAGAAGAAGATAAAGAAAACACATTTGAATATTTTTTATTTTCTAATTACAAATCTAACAAAACTTGAATTAACCAAGTTATGAAACACAGATGTGCAAATAGTCAAAGACGGTCTAAACTTTCTAGTTTCACTAAAACATAAAATGATAGAAATTTGAAACAAAGAAGCTAACCTGATATTAGTTCGTTAAATGTTTCCATGCTTCTGTATGAATCAAGAACATCCAACTACCACACCTACGAGATAAATCTGCAATAGATTTATACTGAAACTTTTCTAAATAAATTCACAGAATGTATTGGTAGCCAGGATTTATGAACGAAAAAGGGAACACATATTGATTATGTGATCTTATGATCACAAACTATTACGTTCAAATAAATCTATGTGTAATACACTCATCTCATGGTTCAACTAAACATCAAAGAGTAATCATGATATTCAAATTGAAAACATGATCATAATGTTAATATCTGGAATAATAAATCATGAACGATATTTATAACATGAATATCCTAAAACATAACATATCAATGAGTCTAAAGCTACATGACATATTAATATATCAATATTAAATAAAAAAAACATTAATGAAACACCATTCACAAAGGAATAAATCCAAAATCTTGTACATTGTTCCATTAAGCCTTGTAAGCCATTCATCCATCTTTGGTTCCAGGCCAAGATGCCTTTCATTTACAAAACGCAGAGTATTTAAAGAGTCTTTTTGAAATCTCATCTTCCTATCTTTTAGGATAGGACCAAATCCTATGAGATCAAAATATTACAAATATGGAGGGCCTATAGCCACTCATGATGAAATTGTATCTTCAAAAATTAATAAAAGTTGTTTCTTATTTACAAAATAAACAAAAAAAAAGATACTAACCATCTAAATCGAACATGTTCCACCTCATAAAATCAACAACAAGATATACCATGTCCTGAAAAATGAAATAGGAACGAGTTAGATAATTTATTAACAAATAATTACTAAATCTCATATAAAAATGACTTGGCTACATAATCAAGAGATTCTATAGCGAGTCTTATATTGGCAAAAGAAATCTAAGTTTAACCGATTTGATTAAAAAAATAACATGACTGTGATAAGAGGGAAAAAAACATTTTACCATTTAAACCAATGACTAAACATGGATCAAGATAGCTCGAAATTGATTATGGAATTAACACTGTCTTCATTTTTAATCACAATATTGCCTGGCTTCTTAAGATGTTTAGCTTGTCTCTCTTCATTTGCTCTGAGGTCCCAATTTTCCTTAGTCAATAATTCATTGTGAGTTGTGAGTGATTTAATTCGTGCTTGGAGAATGAGGATATCAACATAGTACCATTCAATCCAATGAAAGCATACCTCGTAATGCACAGAAGGAGTGATCCATCGATGTAACATATAGTTGGGTGTGGGTAGATCAATACTACCTGTTACGGGCCCCTGACCAAGCTTAATAATAGTAAACCCATCTTTACCCTCAAGACACGGTGGGAGGTTATTAAAAAAATCATACAGTTGAGCAGGATTGGCTTTTTGACAATCTGGATCTTCTTCTGCCAGAAAATTTTCAATGTCGGGATTTGAAACCTTATTGATCTCGATCAGTTCGATCGAGATCAAATGAGGTTTAGATCAATTTCTTAAATTTCTCGAGATTAGATGACCAACCCTATTATTTCAGAACCCTAACACTGCATGCTTTTGTTTCGACTGTTTGTGATATTTTTCACTATCATTACAATGGCTTTAAGGCCAACAACTAATTCATGCATAGGGTTTTCATTCAACATAGATCCAACATCTTGTTGCCCATGTAAAAACTAACTGGGTATTTCCTCATCACGAGGGTTTTTCTTCAGAGGTTCTGGCTCGTTACTTGAAAAATTAAACTGTTTTCTTATCAGTGGTTCACCCGAAGTAGGGGTTTCTATAGAAGTGACTATAGCAAAGCCATTTTGGGTTAAGAACCCATCCCAGTCATCAACCAAGGTTGTTAAAGGTGAACCAACAACATTTTAATTAAGAGCCGTGGTGAAAGAGACTAGAGTCGAGGCTCTGTTTTTATACGTTTTAGACATCTTGTATAGGCTTCTGAGAAAATAGAAAGGCACATTCAAATGAAAACCTATAAAGTGCAAAAGAAACTGTATATGGTAGAGAAAAACTAGACCATAATGGCCCTCACAGGTCACAAATTGTTTAAGGACTGAAAGGCGGCCATGCCATCTAACCTTAAGCAAATAAACAAGAATACCTTTTTTCACAACAATCGATCTTATGGAGGTCACGGAGAGGCTCCAGGGAAATTCTTCAATTTTCGAGTTCTTGAACCACTACTAACTGTGGATGGAAGCCCAGTGTTTTCGCTCATGAATTCCTTAATCACCTCCAACTGAATATATCCAACTTTCTCCCTATACCCATCAAATGTTTGTGCAAATTCCTTGGCCTTACAAAGGTTATACCTTTCGAACCCCTTGATGAAAGTATCCTAGCCCTAGCCTTTCAAATCCTTGACTACATCATCATGAGACAACAATGTTTCAGATCCATTCAGCTCTATTCGGACTACAAGAGCCATTATAACTATGACTGGACTGCAATGAGGGTGACTCAAGATAGCTTTGGGTTTCGATGGTAGGAGTAGGAGAAACAAATCTTAGCGAAAAAAATTGAAAGAAACCAAGCAAAACCCCTGAGAAATCATGGTATAAACATCAAGGTTTTGGTCATGAAGTTTGAGTGCTCCTGGTAATAAGAAACTCACGTACAGGGCATGACAAAAACCCTCGCCTCGTAATGAAAATATTATCAATTCGCTCTGCCAGCAAAAAGGATTACATACAGGGTACAATACTTGTGCATTATGACTAGCACGACTATAGTTGATTTGCAAAGGGTTTTAAATATACAAAAATGTTTATAATTCAAATGGGAATCAACTAGGTGTATAGAAATCACATCAACATTCAAAACACTTTAAAGGTGAGTCATTCAAGCATTAGATACAGAATGGATAT
Source organism: Picea sitchensis (assembly GCA_010110895.2). NCBI lineage: Eukaryota > Viridiplantae > Streptophyta > Pinopsida > Pinales > Pinaceae > Picea > Picea sitchensis. The sequence goes on from SNQJ01S0160230.1 coordinate 15,063, forward strand.
AAGCACAATGACCCTTTAAAAGAATGACTTGAATAGGAATATAATATGAAACTATGTTTTCATTTTTGATTCTGTTGGCGATGGAAGTCACTCTTGGATTGATATCAGGAGCAGAGCCCAACACCCATCAGTTTTATGTCACAGTGTTTTTTTATGGGTGATCAAATGGACAGAGACTCGGGGAGATGTCACTCTAACTCAGAGACTGGGGTTGGTACGTAAAGAACAAAGGAGGTCTGGAATCCTAACTTCAGCCAGTGGGTTGATTAAAGGGTGAACAGGTGGAAGACTTGATAAGAAGAGTGAAMAAACYACYTCGGGCAACAGGCTTTCRRMAATTTGTAGAAGAAAAACCCCRAAYRYGAGATCCTCADGTTCARGRCTTCRAGRTACTRATAAAGGGACTTGAMTGGATTCTYCAATTCCAAGTCRTTCARYGTTAAGRAARWCACAAAGACTGATTAGAGRCAATGCAACWGTCACAGTGATCAAATTCTACATCATCCTATGACAGCTACAACTCGACTGGATTCTCCAATTCCGAGCTACTCTAACACAGTTTAAACAAAGATATGAAAGAAACTGGCATCCATAAGGCAAGAAGTCTCAAGAGTTCATACATAACCAGAGATAATAATGCTTCATTAAAAATTCACAACCAGGAGCTCTGCTCAACCATCGATAGATACAAAAATGGCGAAAACGCCTTGTTATACTCAAAACAACAACAACACAAAATCAAGACGCTGCATTAAAAGCTTTGCGTCTGCATGGCTTCTGACAATCTGCACCTGCAATCTTTGACTAATCACGCACCTTTGGCGGACGTGATCAAACTCTTGACAGTTTCGTAGGCGAATCGACGTGCACTTAACTCGTCGCCGAACTTTCCCATTATGGCGGAGACGATGTATAACCACCACCAACTGCTTCAATAACTACTTCATTGGGATTGAGGATGGCCCGACCAACTTGGCACTTCTGCGACGTGGTGGTTGCTTAATGGTGCCACATGGATCAGCTTGAACGACCTTTCTTTGGATGCTTCTTCGCTGGACTGTTGTGAGGGACCCTTATGGCGAGAATGGTGGTGGGAGTTGTGACAGCGGATGTGGAATGTCACCGGAGATGGACAGGACACAGGTGGAGACAACAGAGAGTGCAGGAGTAAAAGTTCATGGTGGGAGGTGCTGCGGTGGAGGAGACACATGGCAGGGGACAAGAAGACTCTGAAGGTGAGTGGATGATGAGATAGGGGAAAGGACCACCTGGACGGAACGAGGAGAGGCTAAAGGGAAAGGAACCTGCCACATGGCCAGGTGGGGAATAGGTGGCAAGGAGGGAAATGGTGCAAAAGGTGACATGATGTGGAAGGGGCCCACAGGGTTAAACGAAGAAAG
>SNQJ01S0160231.1:0-18292 GCA_010110895.2 Picea sitchensis
TATCTTTCTCTCTAATGTGTTGCACCTGCACAAGCTGATCCCACCACATGGATTATTTTCCTTTCAATTGATACATTGAAATTCTTTCTTCTGCATGAGAGGAATAATTCTACAGTTGGAAGTACTTCCTCATGCCTAGAAGCCATGTCTCAATATCTTCCTCCTTCTGGTGTTCTCCATCAAATGTGGGAGGCTTAATCTTATTCATTTCTCCTTTCAGTTCATCCACTCCAAACCTCCTATGCTTCTTGGTAGGCAATGGGCTTGAACTACTGTGTGCTTCCTTACCGAAATTCTTTGGGGAGCGATGACGATGTCTTCTAACACTCCTCTATCTTATTTTTCTCTCAAGGGTCCTATGACTCCCTGTTTTTCTTGTGTCACTCTCCTTTTCCAATTTCTTTTTGATCCTATCTAGGCTCCGCAACAAATTCAACTTGAATTCACCTTGTTTATCCTAAGTTTTCTTGAACCTTCTACTACCATCTCGGTGATCCTGGGCATCCTTTTGTAATCTTTCAATGATTTTCATCATATGCCCTACCTTATCCATCTCTTTTCCGTGTCCATTGGAGTTTGAGCCTTCGACTCCCAAGTGGACATCCATTCCTTTTCTTTCATTTTCTGAACTAGAGGCAATTCACACCTCTTCCATTTTTTTTCACTCAGCGACAACTCTAATTGGTTCTGGCACTCGTCAAAATTATGCAATCACAATGTGCAGATACCCAAAAATTGTCAGGCCAACATTCCTTAACAATTTCAACACATTCAAAACCAATCTGATTAATAAAACATTTCGACTTCATGAGATTTTGGAGCTCTGCTCAGCTCTATAACTTTCGGGTGACAACCCCCTCTTTCTTAGTCCCCAGCCCATGCGATCATGGGTCGTGACCAAACGCTAGAGACTAGGCAGTACCTAGATTTTCATCCTTTGGAAAGTTTTAAAGCACACACAACTATCTCCCGGAATTTCGATTACCGAAATCGCAAAATCAGGTGGATCAAAGGTCCATGTTTACCCATCATCCAATGGTTGGGATCCACTGTGGTCCTTCCTTCATTGAAGTTTTTAGGACTTTCGGGACTTCGGACCTCGGGATTTCCCACACTTGTTTCCTCCCAATTTTTCGATATCCAAAATTTCAATTGATTTTATTAATGCTCTGCATCATTACATATACAAAAATAGGCTCTTCGCCTTAACACTTAGGCTCTCTGGCCTAATAAACTCATAAGACTTACCAGCTTATATTAACTTGGCTCACCAACCTATAAAACATGATTTACAACTCATAAACATGATTACAACAGGGCTCGTCCTTGGGGTATTACAATCCCCTCCCCTTATTTTTACACTGTCCTCAGTGCAACTTTCACACTATATCAACAAGATTTCCAAAATATTCAAAAATATGTGGGTATTCTACCTGCATAGCATCCTCATGCTCCCATGTCACATCCTCAGGACAATACTAGGTCCACTGGACCTTTACAAGCCCTATAGTTCAATTCTGGAGCTGTTTGCTTTTCCTGTCCAATATGCGCACATGATGCACTTGCAAGACACCTTCTTGCTCCACCTGAATCACATTCCAATCGATAACATGATTAGCATCAGGTATATATTTCTTAAGCAATGAAACATGAAATACATTATGTACAGTCATGGATGCAGGTAATGCAAGCATATATGCAGTTGGCCCAATCCTCTCTAGGATTTAAAATGGCCCACAAAATCTAGCTGCCAACTTGGCATAGTTTCCCAGCCTCAGGGAACTTCTGTTAGCTTTTACTTTCAAGAAATCATGGTCACCCACTTTAAACTCCCTGTGGATTCTTTTTTTATCAACATAAATTTTCTGCCTGTCTTGGGCAGCTTTCAAATTCTGCTTAATGTTTAGCATTTGCTCTTCCATTTCCTTGAGAAACTCTGGCCCAATTACTTCCATGTTATCTGGATTATCCCAGCTTACTGGAGTATTCCACTTTCTTCCATAAAGCACTTCAAATGGGCTCATCTTCAATGATGCTTGATACCCATTGTTGTAGGTGATTTCTACCAAGTGCAGGTAGTCTTCCCATTTTGATGGTTTGTCCATCACATACATCCTTAGCGTGTCTTCTATTACTTTGTTCAGCCTCTCTATCTGTCCATCAGACTTAGGATGATAAGTTGTACTTAAATTTAGATTCATTCTGAATCCCTTGAATAACCCCTTCCAGAAATTTGAGGTAAATTTCGGGTCTCTGTCAGACACAATTGTCTTAGGAATTCCGTGCAATCGTGCCACTTCCTTCATAAAACTATCAACAACATATGTTTCCTTATGAGTGGTCTTTAACGGAATGAAATGGACAGCTTTTGTAATCTTGTCCACCACCACCATAATGGAATCATGTTGCTTGCCTATTCTGGGCAATCCGGTGATGAAATCCATCGTTACTACTTCCCACTTCCACTTAGGAATGGGTAAAGGTTGCAGCAATCATGTTGGGTGCCTGTGGTCATCTTTAACTTTCTGACACTCTATACATATTTTTATGTATTCTGCAATCTCTTTATTCATACATGGCCAAAAGAAATGTCTCTTAACTGCTGCCACAATCTTCTGATATCCAGGGTGCCCAGCGTAAGGCACATTATGCATTTCTCTCAGAATCACAAGTTTCAGACCCTGGACATTAGGTACATAAACTTTTTTCTTGTACAAATGTATTCCAACAGTTTCTAGTTTATAATTTTCCACTTCCTGTGGTCTCTCACCTTGCTATAGCTTTGCTACCAGCCCCCTGTACTGCAAATCTGCATTTGCAATATCCAAAATTCTTCCCTTTATATCAGTTCCGTACATGCTAATGGTTGTAGCATGTAATTCATGTACTCTTCTACTGATTGCATCAACTACTTTATTCTCCTTCCCTTTGATATGTTTGATATCAAAATTGTACGCACAGAGAAACTCCAACCACCTACTTTGCCTAGCGTTCAAGGTTGGTTGGTCAAACAAATACTTCAGAATGTTGTGGTATGTTCTTAGTTCGAACCTCGTTCCCATGAGGTAATGTCTCCACTTCCTCAGAGCGTGAACAATGGCTTCCAAATCCAAATCATGAGTTGCGTAGTTCTTTTTGTGCTCTTTCAACTTCCTGGATTCATAACAAATTACAAATCCATTTTGACTAAGGATTCCTCCCAGTCCTTCTTTACATGCATCAGTGCACACCACAAAATCTTCATTCAGATCTCTAATCCTCAGGATTGGAGCACTGGTTAATAGTTTCTTCAATTGCTAGAATCTTTTCTCACACTCTTCAGTCCACTGAAACATTTTCTCCTTCCTTTGTAAGGAAGTGATAGGGTAGGCTATCTTTGAGAACTTTGCGATAAACCTTCTGTAATATCCCGCTAGACCCATAAAGGATCTGACTTTCGTCACATTCTTTGGTGTTGACCATTCTCTGATGGCCTCGGTCTTCTCAGGATCTATAGCTATCCTATCCTTCGTGATAATATGCCCCAAGTAATGGATCTGTTCCTGATAAAATGAGCATTTTCTCAACTTGGCATACAGTTGGTGCTCTCTCAGCACTTGCAGTACCATCCTTGGGTGTTTTTCATGCTCTTCCTCTAACTTGGAATACACCAGAATGTCATCCAGGAAGACTATGACAAACTTGTCTAGATAATCCCTAAATACACCATTCATCAAGCACATAAAAACAACAGGTGTGTTCGATAGTCCAAACGGCACCACTGTGAACTCGTAATGCCCAAACCTTGTTCTAAAGGCAGTCTTGTTGATGTCTTCATCCTTTATTATTACCTGGTGATATCCCAATCTTATATCTATTTTTGAAAATATCCTGGCACCTTTCAACTGATCGAAAATATCATCGATCCTCGGTAGAGGATACTTGTTCTTGATAGTTACTTTGTTTAATTGTCAAAAATCGATGCACAACCTCAACATTACATCCTTCTTATTCAGGAATAGAATCGATGCACCCCAAGGTGATACACCTGGGTGAATGTTCCCCTTCTTTAGAAGCTCTTCAAGCTGCAATTGAAACTCTTTCAGCTCTGGCGTATTCTTTCTATAAGGAGCTTTCGACACTAGAGCGGCTCCAAGCATCAAATTTATAGAGAAATCAATATCTCTCTTTGGAGGTAGTCCAGGTACCTTCTAAAATACATCTTCAAACTCTTCTAGTACCGCATGGTCTCCAATATTTGAGACCTCATCCTTAGATGATTCCTCCATATGGGCTACAAAAAACTGACAACCTTTCCTGTAGCATTTATTCAGCTGTAATGCTGAGATTTCTCTAACAACAACCACTCTAGGAATTCCTTGAACTATTTTCTGATTCCCCTCTTCATCCAGGAAAGTAAATTCCTTTTTATGATAGTCCAGGAGGGCATGGTGTTGGTCCAACCAGTCCATCCCAATTAAACAATCATAAGAGCCTAAAGGAAAAATATTCAATTCAGCCTTCGTGCTTAATCCCTTCATGTTCACAGGATAGGATTTAACCAACTCGGTGACTTTCCCCTTGGTTCCTGTAGCCAACTTCACTAACCAAGACTTTTCATGTTTGCTTTTTGATAAATGCAATCTTTCCACCACTCTAGGATCTATATAACTATGGCTAGCCCATGAATCAATTAAAATAGTAAAGGCATGGTTGCTAATCATAACTTCTACTTCAATCATATGCGATTGAAATTCATATTGCTTGTTGTCTAGGGCCGCATAGATTCTTAGCATTCTACTGCCCATTTCCTCCAATGTTTCAGCTTGCTCAACATTATGGACAACTCTCTCTTTTCCATTTTTATGGGGACAATCTATGTACTTGTGGTTCTCTTTACAGCCCCAACACTGAATGGGCGTCTGTCTTGGCCTTTGTTCCCCTACTTCAGCCATTCTCATCTCTCTAAACGATGGCTATCCTTGAGGACTATTTCTGAAAAAGGGAGGTTTGTTTCCCTTCTTCCTCTGCTCTTTCTTGAACTTCCTCTAGTTGTCCCAATCCTTACGAAAGGTGGGCTTTTCTCTTTGTTGTTCGTATAAGCATTTCGATATTCTTATCATTTCTTCCATGGTATTGGGGTCATCATACTAGCTCTTGTCCCCAATGGAAGATGGCAGTCCACTCAGATACCTCTGAATCTTGACAGTCTCATCCTTGATGAACGGAACATACTTCAGCGGTTCCAAAAATATTCTCTCGTATTCATCAATGGTCATGCTGCCTAGCTTGAGTTCAAAGAACTCTTTCATCTTTCTATCATAATATATTTTAGTCATGTATTTCCTCTCGAAATACCTCTTGAATGATTTCCAAGTGATATCTTTCTCTCTGATGTGTTGCACCTGCACAAGCTAATCCCACCACATGGATACGTTTCATTTCAATTGATACATCACAATTCTTCCTTCTGCATGAGAGGAATAATTCTGCAGTTGGAAGTACTTCCTCATGCCTAGCAGCCATGTCTCGACATCTTCCTCCTTCTGGTGTTCTCCATCAAACATGGGAGGCTTAATCTTGTTCATTTCTTCTTTCAGTTCATCCACTCCAGACCTCCTATGCCTCCTGGTAGGTGATGGGATTGAACTACTGTGTGCTTCCTTACCAGAATTCTTTGGGGAGTGACAACAATGTCTGCTAACACTCCTCGATCTTCTTTTCCTCTCAGGGGTCCTGCGACTTCCTGTTTTGCTTGTGTCACTCTCCTTTTCCAATTTATTTTTGATCCTATGTAGGCTCCACAACAACTTCAAGTTGAATTCACCTTGTTTATCCTGAGTTTTCTTGAGCCTTATTCTATCAACTCGATGATCCTGCACATCCTTCTATAATATTTCAATGATTTGCATCATATGCCCTTTCTTATCCATCTCTTTTTTGTGTCCATTGGAGTTTGAGCCTTCAACTCTCAAGTAGATGTCCATTCCTTTTCTTTCATTTTCTGAACTATAGGCAATTCATGCCTCTTATATTTCTTTGCACTTGGTGACAACTCTGACTGGTTCTGGCACTCGTCAAACTTCTACAATCACAACGTGCAGATACCCAGAATTTTTCAAGACAACATTCTTTAACAATTTCAACACGTTCAAAACCAATCCGATTAAGAAAACGTTTCGACTTCATGAGATTTCGGAGCTCTTCTCATCTCTGTAACTTTTGGGCGACAACCCCCTCTTTCTTAGTCCCCAACCCATGCGATCATGGGCCATGACCAAATGATAGACCACTATGTTCTACCCGGCATTTCGGCCTTCGGAAAGTTTTAAGGCACACATAACTATCTCCCAGGATTCTGATTACCGAAATCGCAAAATCAGGTGGATCAACGGTCCACATTTACCCATCATCCAATGGTTGGGAGCCACTGTGGTCCTTCTATTATCGAAGTTTTTTCACTTTCGGGACTTTGGACCTCAAGAGTTCCCACACTTGTTTCCTCCCAATATTCTAATATCTAAAATTCTGATTTACTTTACCCTCCGGCCCACGTAGTACAACTGTCACTGACTAAAAGGGTGGAATGTGGCAGGTCTCAGAGGATCCACGTCACCTTTGGTGACGTCATAGGGTCCCACCACGTTCACTTTTGGTTTCGGAGTTTCAGGCATCGAGATTTTGTGCATCAACACATCTCGTTATTCTGTTTGCCGAAATTTCAAAATTACAGTCTACTCACCTTCTTGATCCAACGGTCAAGCTCCTTTCCCAGATCTATGGTGTAGATCTCCTCAGATTTTTGAGGTTTCGGGTTTCAGATTTGTCCACCTCTCCTCACTTCCCATCTCCCGACTTCACAAAATCTGAAGGGTTCTCATGACTAATGCGAGAGAGACTCCACAAGATCTAACGGTCAAGCCCTCCTCCTAGATCTACAACGTAGATCTTCTCAAGTTTTCGGGGTTTCGGCTTTAGGGGTTTTGTGTCTCAACGCTCCCCTCTTTTCCTAACAGCCAAACTCCCAAAAGGATTCTCAAATATCCTTCCAACACCTTCTCTATATCTAACGATAGTAAGGGATCTCCTTTCTTCCCGATCAGATCCAATGACTCCAACACTTCATGCATTGAGCTCTCTTTATCTCTCTCTCTCTCTCTGGTCAAATACCACACCAACTATGGTTTTATAATACAGCTACACTTCCTGGGCTTTGTAACACGGCCAAGCATTTCCTTGCCACTTAGGAACAATCTAGGGTCCAAAAATTGGCTCTTCCAAACACGATTCCCACCTGAACTTCGGGTCCAATGACCACTTATCCATCCCATTCAGGCTCAACGTTGAAACTATGGCTCGGATACCATATTGTAACATCCCCAGTCATCAACCCACTAGTTGGGAAATGCTACTACGTGGAACAACATTATCATACTTATATATAACATGTATTAAGTCATATTACACACATTTAACTAAACCATACAAAGTAATCATGGAATTACGGCTAACATGCAGAAATAATGGGATTAACAGTAATTTATGATTACAGTAGAATACATGATAATATTGCAAGAATCACAAACATGCATATACTTACCAATTAAGTAAAAAAATAACACTTATCTTTTAAACTGGCATAATTCCGCCAACCACGTGTAGAGATTCCATGAACCTCCGAGCCTTAGACCACGCTACTCATCACGCTCAACAGTTGGTCACCCCTGAGCTGGGACTAAGCTCCACCCAAGGTAAGGGAATCCTATTCTAGGTTGAGGTTACAAAGAAAACTGCACAGAGCAAACAGAAGGATTCTTCCCAGGATACCTTCTTACTCCCACTACTCATGGACTCTCATTCCTCACATGCCTATTCCTCCCAGTAGTATACACCTTCACAAGAACAGTCCATCAGTGCTTCACCTCCCTGTTTGGGCCTCAACAACAGGTCGAATCAGGAAGTCTCAGAGCTTCGTAGCTGGTGTTGGACTCTCTCTAGGAGAATACCACTTCCCAGTAGACTCCTTCACCTGGAAAGAGCTGCTCACAGGTTTGACAGCCTATCTCTTCAACTACGAGCCCTACAACCCAGTTTTTCATTCCCTTCTGACTCAATTCCCGCATAGTGAGGATAACCACAACACAACCTCACTCAGGAAAACAGAAAGCAACAACCCACAGACAGATCGGGTACAGGTTCATCTCTACAATGGCGGATAGACTGGGTTCTTGAACTCACAGGTTGAATTTCTCCTCCCAACCAGTTCTCTCAATGGTGCATAGGTATGTCAAGGACAGATGCAAACCAAAAATGGGATCAAATGGAGGATATTTTTGGGTTTCAGGAAGACGTCTCAGTTTTCTAGTTTTTAGAGTTGCGTGAGGGTATACGAAATCAGACGCAAAATATGATGGAATGAGGAGAGACCCCCTTTATGGATGACTTTTGCAATTTTTAACTGCATGTTCCTGGGTCAACACATGTCACCCATGAAGCTACATGCACTCCATCTACATGCGTTCCTCCCCGGGAACTTAGGACAACATATATATTGCACATGGATTTTGGAATAATATTAAAATATTATTCCTGAGGACTTAATCCCCTAGGATCAACACTGAGCCTCTCTTTCCAACCTTCCAATCCCCAATCCCTTACCCACTCTATGGAAGCTTATTCCCCTATCACTCATTCATTGTGTTCGGTCTGCACGCAGCGATGCTCATAATTTTAATAATATTATGCATCATTACATACACAAAAACAAGCTCTTGGCCTTAATACTTAGGCTCTCCATACTAATAAACTCATAATCCTTACCAACTTATATTAACTTGGCTCACCATCCTATAAAACTTGATTTACAACTCCTAAACATGATTACAACAGGGCTCGTCCTTGGGGCATTACAGTATACCTTTTCAGTTTCCTTCTTTCCCAAACCGATCTCCTCAATGCTAGAGTATGAGGATCTTCTTCCTTTGATTCTTGTTCTTTTGTAAAGTTTGATTCATCATCCTTTAAATCAAACTTTGTTTTCTCTGGTTCTTCCTTACTTGGTAGGACATCTTGTTTGACACCATCTTTTATTTCTCTAAAGACCACATCTTGGCTATACACAACCTTCTTAGTTTCTAGGTACCAATGCTTATAACCTTTAAGACCATCTGTATACCCAAAAAAGATACACTTTTCAGCCTTGTTATCTAGCTTACTCATGTTTTTCTTTGGAACATAAACATAGGCTTCACATCCAAATACCTTGAGATGTGTGAGAGAAGGTTTCTTACCAGTCCATACCTCTTGTGGAGTCTTTTCATCCAATGCTGATGAGGGTGATATGTTGACCAGGTAATATGCAGTACCCACTACCTTTTCCCATAATTATTTTCCTAACCCGGCACCACTGAGCATACACCTTGATTTTTCCATTAGCATCCTATTCATCCTTTCTGCAACTCCATTCTTCTGAGGTGTATATGGAGTATTCGTTTTTCCTTGCTATACCACACTTCTTATAGAATTCTTCAAATTCATTCCCGTGGAACTCTCCACCATTACCTTTCCTTTGCACTTTAGTTATTTTCTCTGTTTAATTCTCAACAAGAGCCTTAAACTCTTTAAACTTGTCAATGACTTCAAATTTATTCCTGATAAAATATATCCAAGTTTTCCTCAAGAATTCATATATAAATGAGACATATTACACATATTTTCCCAATGATGGAACCGACACAGGTCCAAACACATCATTGTGAACTAGTTATAGAATTCCTTCTGCCCTCGTTGCACCAGAGGGGAATCTTACCCGATTATTCTTCCCATATACACAATTTTCATAGAAATCAAAATCCAAAGAGCATTTAGACATACCTTCAACCATACCTTTACCGTATAGTAGTTGAAGACCATTCTCTTCAATATACCCTAGTCTTTGATGCCACAACATAACCTTTTCTTCAGAGACTGTAGGAGTTCTTTCTTCTTCAAATCCAATATCATGAACAATGGAACTATTACACCCATCACTAATATTTCTTCCTTGCATCTTATACAAATTTCCAAACCGAGCTCCATTCAGCAACACCATTGTTCCTCGAACCATCTTGCAAGTTTCCTTTTCAAATATTGTTTTTACCCCTACATCGTCCATTTTTCTTACAGAAATCAAATTTCTTGCCAATCCTGGGATGTGCACAACACTAGGTAGTGTTCTAATCCCTCCATCTATGAGCCTCAACATGACTTTTCCTCGTCCTATGATTTTGGTTCTCGAGTCATCACCTAGGAAAACATTACCTCCATCATACCTTTCATATTCATAGAACCACTCCCTGTGGGGAGTCATATGAAAGGATGCACCTGAGTCAACCAACCATGCCTCATGATTTTCATGTGTCCTTGAAGAAGCCAAGTACATGTCTCCTCCTTATTCATTGGAGGTATTTTCTTATGTAGAAGGAGCTTCTTCAGAGCCCTTCTTTTTCTCAACTTTGGATCTATATTGCTTCTTGTTATGCCCTTCTTTTCCACATCTCCAACATACCTTTACAAAATTTACGAGAGATTTATATCTACCCTTAGACTTGCATATCCCACTTGAGGACATAGATCTATTTCTTTCCTATGAGCATACTCTTGCAAATAATTCATTTGTGCTCTGTCCTTCCATGTTCTTCCATCTCATCTCCTCCAACAACAAGGATGAAACCACTTCATCAAACTTCAAGGAAGTTGTATTACTACCTATGCACACAACCATACTATCTCATGAGTCTGGTGAAGAGCACAGTAAATTGATACACTTAGCTTCATCTGAAATTTTAATATCAACAGATACTAACTGACTTACCACACTATTGAAATCGTTCAAATGCTCTTCCACTGAGTTTGCATCTCTCATCCTCAGGTTATACAACTTCTTTCTCAGTAATAGTTTATTTACTATGGACATAGACTGATACAACTTCCCCAAATTATCCCATAAATCCTTGGATGTAGCTTCCTATGACACATTCAGTAATATTGAATCTGAGAAACACAGTTGGATTGTGCTCTTCGCCTTCCAATCCAAAATTTTCTAGTCATCTGTTGAAGTTCATGTAGGTGTAGTACCTAGATCCACCATGATCCACTGATATCTGTCCACCAAAATATCTTCCATCTTGAGCTTCCACAGCTAAAAAAATTTCCCATTAAACTTCTCAATCTCCATTTTCAAATTGCTCTTCATTTATGTTCACCTAAAGAATCAATACCATGGATCTCCCACTGTAACAAGGCTTCCCATAAACCTGAGACAAACCCTTAACCACAAAGGAGTCCTGCTGAAGCCAATAATTTCTTTGATACCAAATGTAGATTTTAGCCTTGCACAATTATTTACTGCAAATAGATTTTTAGAAAAAGAACAGAAAAGATACAATGGAGAATACACACATTACACAGAGAATTTTCCCCTAGAAACCCAAACCGGGAAAGCCAACATATTCTATATTCATTCACATCATACATTGTTTATAGAAATCCAAAACCATAACCCAATGACTTGGATTAGTCAACAATCCTAATTCATTAACCGGAAATAGAAAACCATCGGCAAAAACCATGTGCTGAAAAATCACCCAACAATGGACACAAAAATCGAGGTAACACGAAAAATGAGGAAAAAAAGGAGACATGTTTCCCAAGGAATTATATTTTTTCTCAGGGGTGTTTCTCTCGAACCCCTGAAGGGGGGGCCTAGCGCAAAGAATATAACACATACCCAACACCAATGACATGACTTGGTTGGAGATACACCAATTGAAGAAAGACTCTTGCCTCAAACGGATGAGTGCACAGGTACCTTATCAATTTGTGCACTCGATCACATGGATTCCCTAATGCTCGTAGGTATCCTATTCGAGTCACTGGTATCGTACGGATCAATTTCATGGTGGATTCTTGGCATGTCCACAATTCATTGATACCTTTGCATTGTTTTGTATTTGAGGTCGACTTTAACATTGATCAATGGGTACTTGAAAATTTTGCAATTGGTATTATATACAATTCGTGTTCAATTTCCACCTTGGTTCCACTGGTGAATATTTTCTTTCCTTTATGGTCAACTTCTCATCCACCCTTTTCCTATGTATATTTTAGTTCCTTGGTTCTTTCCCTCTACTGAAAATGGCCATGCTTGATAAAGATGAAGTCTTGGTGCTTTAGAAATTGCAGGAGATTCGTGAGAAAAAGGTAATTTCCTTGGAATAATCTCATAATCAACTTCGAATAGAGGTAACTGACTTGAAAAATGTCATTTCACAGTTGTAGACCAAGAATCAACAATTGAGAAATGAACTAGAGACATCCCATATCTAGTTGGAAGACGAGGCTTTTCTTTTTCAAACTATCCTTTTGCAGTGGCTTGATGAGAAATTTAGGAAAGTTGTTGACCTAGAGCAACCAATGGTAACCATTTTTCAGGATCTCGTAGATGATTTTGGAAACAAAACAAATCTTCTCTATAATATTGATAAGGAAGTGAAAACTTTTTCTCACACAGAAAACGTTGTCATGAAGACAAACATTTGCATCCTGTGAGAATCCAATACCTAGCCAACAAACAAAGTTTCCCATTTACAGGTCTCTGTCGATGAGCTTCATGAAGAAATTTATCCTCTTCAAGAAGATAAAAATTACCTTCTTGATGAATATCAATATTTGAAAGAATATTATGATGTCATATTGTTGCAGTTGATTGCAAAGGATGAGATTATTCAAGGATTGTAGGACTGCAAATAGAACCTTGAAGAAGAAGTTCTTCGACTATAGAATGTTAAGAAGGAGATTGTTGTTGAGATCAAAAGGATCCCCCATTAAATCTCCACCCTCAGATGCTCTTTGTAAGAAATATATTGTTGATTTATGAATTAAGACTAATGATTGTGTTGTTTCCCCTATCTTTGAAAAAGACACTACAGGTATAGGTTCTCGACTGCTCAACAAGATGAGATATACCGGAGGAGGACTTGGGAATAATGGATAGGGTATTGTTGTTCCTATTACACATGAGATGAAGTCACCAAGAATAGGTCTTGGATATGACAATATTGTTTCCTCCTTGCCTACATCTGACCTTTCTACGACCAGGGAAGTTATATTTGTGGCAAGTGGATTTCAAAAGGGTTTTCCAAAAGAATAACCTACTGCTAAACCGATTGATGAATTGGTTGTTCCTAACATGTCAAAATTTGAGAATATTGTTACTAATGACATTGTTTCTAATATGTTGGGATGTTCTACTCCTAAGAGTACACCAGAACCTAAGCCATATTCTTCTGATCAACAAGAACATAACTATGTTCCTTATCATAATCCTCACCATCACAAAAATGGGAATCATGATTTCATATATGTTGGGCACTTTAATTGCTTATCAACTAAACAATCAAGTGTTACATAAATTGTCAACCCAGGGAAGTCTGTTTATTTCAAAGAAAATCACACACTGTATATGCTCAATCTCAAAAGCAATCTAGAGTTGTAGTAAAAGTATACTAATCACACCTTACCTTAAACAGACCGAAGCCCTACCTTGAATTACAGAAAAGAAATCTATCTATTGCAGAGTTTAAGATTCACAGAAAAGTAATTATCAAAAGAATCCTAGATTAGATTAACGAATAACAACCTAAGAAAAAGGATCCTTCAGCATACTGCAAAGAAGACTAACTATTCTGAAACAGAGAACAAGACCCTATTCCCAGAGCAGGAATCTTCAGCACTTGTTTATGACTATCACACTTTCATAAACTTATCATAAATAAAAAATGATGACTTGTAACACAGAACATGACCCTATTCCCAAGGTAGCAATCTTCAACACCTGTTTCTGGTTATCACACATTCATAAACTCACTACCATTCAAATGATTAACAAGTACTGAAGGATATCTATTCTATAACAGAGAACGGGACCCTATTCCCATAACATGAATCTTCAACACCTGTTTCTGATCACCACACTTTCATAAACTCATTATCAATTAAAATGACTAACAAGTACCTGGAAATGAATTGTATGAAAACAATGTATCAATCAATGGAAACAGAGTTTCAGCAAAATAGAGTTTTAACAAGATATGAATAAAAATAGTACTAACACACTACATAACTAATGGGTGAATCTTGTGAAGAAGGTGGGCCCTCTCCTTCTCACAAGATTCCCCGAAAATGAAAGGAACTAAGAAGAAATGCTCAGAACAATCTTTTATTCATTTGTCAAATATGTCCAGTTACAATATTCAGAGTGAACACCTCCTCTACAATTCCTCTCTAACTAAGCCTTTCGTCCCCCCTCTAATGTTGATTTCTCCCCTATTTAAAGGGGATAATCATCTTAATACAATTTAAGCATAAAATTGCATGCGTACATCCAAATCCTATTCTTAGCATGATCTGATCTTCTATGCTGGAATAGGAGATTCTGATCTCCCGTAGCAAGATGTTGTTACATTGGTTGGAATGGCACTGGCTTGAGGTACAATTGTTGCAGCCGGTGTAACAAATTCTTTATTTATCTTTCTGTTACTATTGTTGTATACTATTTTAGCATCGCAAATCACAGACTTTTTTAGCAACGAGATTTGCGTCCTTTGACTGTTTCAGCAATGTGGTAAATTAAGCAGCAGCGATGGTGGGTGTTGGGTTAAGGTACGGGTGTTGTGGCCAGTGTAACAACTCATTCTTGTTACTGTTGTATGTGAAATGTTGTTTCATCATTGCCAATCATGGACTGTTTCAGCAACGGGATACTGTTGACTGTTTCAGCAACGAGATACTGTTGACTGTTTCAGCAGTGTGATCTTCAAGAAGCAACAATATTAACTGTAGTACACACTGTTTCAGCAACTGTATATTTCTGATTAGCGGCTAAGTATGAGAGTAATGTAAAATTACATGTAAAACAAATTAAACATATAGCAAAGAGAAGAAACGTTATATACCTTTGGGGAAATAGATTCATGTGACAGTGCAGGCTTCAATATGAGTGGGAAAAGGGTGTAATGATAGTAAAAGGTATGAGCAAAAAGGTACATTATAGGGTCCTAATATCCCCCCCAACTGAAAAGGTTGCATGTCCTCAGGCAACTTCAATCTAAATCAGAATCTGAATGCTGACTCTGTGCATGCAAATTGCTTAAGTAGTAGCTATAGAAAGTACTATCTGTTGGGGCTCTAAATCCTTGAACCTGTTGTAATATTTTCCAGGCTACTGCTTCAACCTTCTTGGGAAACTTATGATGAACTTGATATTTTTCTGCTGGCATCCACAGAATGGGGAAGTGGAACTGATACCCTATCCAATTTTCAGCACATTGCTGGACAATTTTGATGTAAGTGGGTACCCGAGAGATTGTTGTCTCAAGATTAGTGGGACTAAAAGGATTGTGCTCTTGACTTTTCTCAGAATATTGCTGCCAAAACATGTTATTTTCTTTTAGGGCAGCAGTTTCTGTGGATTTAATAAACCATTGACAATCCTGAAGTATTGTTGACTATAGTTGCCAAATATATGGAACCATCCTTGGTTTCTTCAAAAATTGATGATATTTTGCAACAAAGGTGGCAGCGTTCTGTGGTTCTGGTCGTATCCAGAGGAGACGGTTATCTTCATTGTGCTTGGCAGCTAGGAAATCATTTTTCCTTTTGATTTGATTGGTAAGGAAGGAGATGAATGCCCAAATCTGAGTATCACCAACAAGAGGGTTAAGGTTAAGCTATCAGTTCTCAGGGATGGCCTCATTATGAAGATATGCCTTGCATAATAGATGTTGATCACTAGTGGAGGCTTCTGCAAAAGTTTTAACAAAATCTGTTGGATTGATCACTGCATATGGTCTGCCTTCTTTGATTGATTGAATCTGAAAAAATGTAAGTCGTTCTATGAGGAAAAGAGAGTAATTTGAGGATGGTTTCCTCGTAGCTAACAATTTTTGTGCCAAGTCAAACATCAGGAGAAGTTTTCCTTTTAGCTCTTCATTCTGCTTCTTGTGGGCATGGGATTCTTGGTGCATTTGCTCCAAAGCTTCCTAGTTTGAATAAATGTGGTTTAGCCAGAGTATTCTATGCTCCTGCAGGTTTTTGTCCTGTGTAACAGCAAACTCTGTTTTCCATTTGTTTATTATTATCTGTTCATCCCATGGTTTAGTTTGTGTTTCAACATCATAGGTGATAGGCTGAGGTAGGGTCTGAGTGGCTCGTTCCACAAGAGTATGGGTGTTGATCTTGCTAGGAGGGGAAGATTCCTCAATAGGCAATGTTTGTACAGCTTTACTAATAGGAACAGGGGCTTCATATGTAGCATTTGTTGAGGGCCAAGGTTCATTTTCAACTTTGGAAGATCCTACTGGTTCTTGTGTAACAGTAGGGTTTTCTTCTTTGACTGCAAAATTTGTAGGTGCAGGGGTAGCTCCAGGTATTGGAATTTGAACTACTTTGTAGCCTGCTTGATAATAAACGTCCCCACATTGAATGCACATGTACTCTCTACACTGATCATTTTTTGTGTTTTCCTCTGTCATGGCTACTATGCGAGCTAAGGTATACATTTTAATTTCCTTGTCATAGGCTTCATTTACCATTACTAGCTCTTGTTTGTAGGCTTCCAATTCAGACCTTAGGAACTCATTATCTAGTAAGACAGAGGCCATTGTTGGTTCTGATTGTTGATCTATCATGGGTGTTTCAAGAAGGGTGACTGGTTCTTATGTAAAGTCACAGTTACAATAACTGGTTCTTGTGGAGAAACTTCAAAATTAGCAGCTAATTCTTGTGTTTCAGCTTCTTGATGTAAAGAAAGTAGTGTTGCAACACCCTGGGCATCTGTTTCCTATATTTTGGGAACAAAATCAGTAGTTGGTTCTTGTGTTTCAACTGTAGCTGGTTCTTGTGTGATAGTTATAGCTGGTTCTTGTGTTTCAGCTTTGGCTAGTTCTTGTGTGACAGCTATAGCTAGTTCTTGTGTTTCAGCTATTGAATGAGTAGCTGGTTCTTGTGTTTCAGCTACTTGATGAGTAGTTGGTTCTTTTGTTTCAGCTACTTGATTTAAACAAAATGATGTTGCAATGCCTTGGGCCTCTGGTTCTTGTGTTTCAGTGCCCATGGGTGGGATAGGTAAGAAATCCGGGATTTGGGAGGGTGGGGGTGCATGGGCTTTTAGCAAGATGGGTTGGGGATTTAGGGCAGTGGCAGTAGTGACAGCTCTTGTTGAAGACCTTGTGTGTTTTGATAAAAAGGAAGGAAAAGTAGGAATTTGCTTCTTTCTCTTGTGTGTGGGTTTTTCCTCAGTGATAGGGCAGGGAGGGTTATCAGGTTTATCTAATTTAGAATCATTGCTAAGGATATGAAGAGTAGGAATAGATGATTCTGGTAGGTTGTGGGGTGGACTAGGTATGGTAGGAGTGTTAATTGGATTAATTGGATTTGTGGCGGAATTAGTAGGTATTTCTAGAGGGTCGGGAAGGTTATGTGTTTGCTCTTCAGGAGGGTGTTCAATATGTTCAACAACTTGTTGTGGCTTTATGGGTGGGTTGTTTAGGGGAGGGTTTTGTTGGGAAAAACCCTTTTGGATGAGTAGTTGAACAAGACAATGATGGGTTAGGGAAAGAGAGGGATTCTTAGCCTTTTTACAATAATGCGACATATTTCTGAGACATCCGAGGAGATAGTAGGGAATATTCACCAATCTACCATGTCGTACATGAGATAACAAGACAAAATCATACTGGTAAACTACCTGGTATTGGCCTTCACAAGTGAGATAGTGCTTGACAAACTTTGTAACTTTCGGCCACGGAGGCGGCAATGAGCTGAGTCGAGCACCCCGGCCTTTAGGCTCAACTTGTTCTTCTGGCAAGAGAAAATCCTGCTAGGCATTAAGGATAATGTGTTTGCGGATGAACTAGCGAATGCCAGTGACAAGAAGACCCAAAACCTGTGCTATATCTTCCTCTATGACTGGAATCTGAACCCCTTCAACAATGGAATGGTCTTCTTGAAGATTTCGTGCAAATTCAAGAACTTGTTGTTGATCAAATCCCTGGAGCCTCTGAAAATAACCCAGCTAGCCTACCTGCTGAAAGATTTGGTAGACTTCTGGATACAATTCTAGTAGGGTTATCGTGGCGGGTTTGTATTGTATAACCGGGCCTCCCATAGCTAACAGCTCAGTAGAATGCACAGTCAGAGAGTCAGGTAACCACTTCCGAATAGAGTAGGTTGAATGAGAGCATGAAAATGATGGTAAAATCAAATGAAATGATGG
>SNQJ01S0160232.1:0-10694 GCA_010110895.2 Picea sitchensis
TACCATACAGCTGTCATGCCTAGCAGAGCCCAACTGGGCATGTAAGCACTCACTTTTTTCTCACACAGCGACGAGAAGAGTGCAAACATCCCCGACTCAGTTTCAGGGTTCGGGGTTTTCCGCTTCCTACTGTCAAGAGTCACTGTTCTCTCGATTCCCCGATTTCCGATGAGCTCCTTCCCTGGCCTTAGCCCCTCTGGCTATACCCTTTGGTCCATACGACCATTCTCCATGAGACCGTAGCCTTACCTTCCTTTCAAGATTTTTTTTTTGGTTCTAATTTCCCGATGAGCTCTTTATGCGCTAGCCCTCCTGGCTAGGCCCTGGTCCACGTGACCGCTACCATATGACCTCAGTCAACCTCCCGTCGGGGTTTCCCCTATCATGATATCGAAGGGTATGGACTCCTTGTCCCCGGGGTTCCCGATTTCCCGATTTGCGATGTGCTTCAACCCTCCTAGCTAATCTTTGGCCAATGTGACCGTCACTCCATGACCACTACCTTACCCCGCTGGGGCTACGGAGTTTGTGATGTTAATGTGCGCATGTCCACGGGACTCGCGATATGCCGATCCCTAATTTCCTTTGGATGCCTAACACGCGTCTTCCCTACAACTCTGTCCTCCTCCGTTGTTGTGCTGACAGTTGTCCCCCACTGATCGGGGTTTCGCGGATCGCGATTTCGAAATGCACGAGCCACTCGTCACTGGGATCCCCGATATCCCGATGATCAAAACTCCGATGGATTGACTCCTTTTCAGCCCCTCTCCCAATAGAGCACCGATCTCCTCCACGCGTCCCTTCTCTGATGGACGGTCCCGATTATGTTGGGATTTCGTGACTTTCAATGTCACGGTTCCTTCAACCCTCAGAACTCTGATTTCCCGATGGCCTGCTATGCCGAATCGCTTTGGATCTCCGAAACCTGTCCTCCGATGATGGATGGCTCAGATTCCTCCTCGGGGTTCGTGACTTCAAGTGTCCCGACGCCTTGACCTCTAGACTCGTGAAACTCCGATTGCCGATTTTCCGATGGGCGACCTCCTGTCGGTTCTCTTCCCCGATGGCGTCGATTCGCTGCCACGCATCCTAAAGAATGGACGGTTCAGATCTTATCGCTGTTTCAAGACCTGCAAAGTCTCGATGCCTGGTGCCTCGGATCTCCGGAATGGATGATCGCGTGACACATGTCCCTCCTCAGACGGGCGGCTCAGATCTTGTCCCAGATTCGGGGTTTCTGATGTCCCAACTTTTATGACCTCGAGAACTTTGATTTCCTGATGGCCAATACCCTGACGGATAATTCTCGTGCAGCTTCTGCAGATCCGACGACTGTCAAATTTTCTGTTCCAGATCTAACGACCCAGATCTGTTCTTCTTGTGCGCTCCTCCTCTAGAGGCTAAACTCCGCACAAATCCTCCCGATCGAATGGCTGATGGGATTTCAGTATGAGATCCGATGGTTATCAGTCTCCTCCTTCTATAGGCTCCTCCTGAGCTTCTCCTGGATGTAGAATTCAATGGTCCAGATCTATTCCTCCGCCGTTCCATCGACTACTGAGTTCTCCTGAGCTTCCTGTGTGCTTTCTTCATTGCGCTTGGAAGAATTTGAATTTCTCCAAGGCCTCAACCTTTATCTGCTTTCTCCTCTGCGAGCTCTTCGACCTTGAGTCTCGCTGCGCATATGAGAACGCTGCCCTTCCTGAGCTTCTTCCTTTCAAATATTCAAAGGATTCTTATGTCTGCACTCCTGCAGAGTCTTTGCGCACCTATAGTGTTGTCTCTCCTGAGCTTCCCATGAACACTCAGACCCCTTGGGGGATTTCGCCTTTCTTCTCCCTTAAATGGAGAATAAGATGCCTTCCCGGCTCCCTGTTTTCTCAAAAACCCTCCTTGTTGAGCCTTCTGGGTATTCAACAACCCAGTGAAGATCCTTCAGTGGACTCTTCCTCAAGTAGCAGAACTTAAAGAGTCCTCTTCACGTCTGTGCCTACCTGCACACTTTCTCGATGCCCTCCTGGCGGAGTATCTTCCTTCCACAAAACGTTCAACAGTTTTGTTCTCCTGTGCACTTATGCACTTGCTCGATGCCCACATGGCAGAGCTCTCACAGAATCCTTAGTGATTCTGTCTCCTGTCTGAACTCACAATGGAGTTCCTTCCTCTGTGTGTTCCTTGCACTGGCTCAATGCCCACTTGGCAGAGCTCTACAGAATCCTGAGTGATTCTGTCTACAACTGTGTCTCTTCAACACATATTTACCTCCTGAGGTGTTCAACAACCTCACAGGTCTTCTTCTCTGAGTTGTTGACTTCAGTCATGTGCCTCAGCATGCCTTTGTCTGAACCCGTAGTGTTCAGAAGAGCATCCTCTGTGCACGGCTCTCAGAACCCGCAGTGTTCTGTCATGCCCTTCTGACATGAAACCTCAAAGACCTCTCAAGCTTGAAATCACACAAACTCCCTACAAATGCCTAACATTCATACATTCACGGCATATAAAAGAACACCTACAGACATCCATTCAACACACAAAAAATGCAGGAAAAACTGCTATGTTATATTAACAATGGAAAATGCCTGAATTTACAATGGTGTTTCTGAGCTCTCTCTAGCTCCTCTCTTCTCTTCTCTATCCCTACTAACTCAAAATGAGATCTAAAAATCTCTTTTACATGAGGGGCTCATCAAGCGCTTCCCTCCAGGTTCACCTACTCTAATAAATTACATTCAACGGCTGTCTAGTCCAACATCTGGATCTAGTCTCAGCCATGACACACATTAAATGCCTATCGTATCTATAGCCTGTGCAAAGGCATGGATTTCATGGCTCACCAGCCTAAAACATTTAATTACATTCATTTCAAATTTAAATGAGGTTGTGCCTCTCTTTTAGCTCTGAATGCGTGCGCGCTGACGTGACTGTCTGGCTGGCTGGCTGCGTGGAGAGATGCTCCTGCATCAAGCTTCCTGGGGTAACAACAATGTTAGGATCTGGCCTTTGATAGTGAACAAGGACCAGACACATTCGAAGCTGTGCATATTTCACTTGGCGACTTCATGATTCAAGGATCGATTGGTGACTCCACTGGTTCGATATGGAGAAAATCCTTGCTCATAGGTTTGCTCCTTTTAATTTTTCTGCTATTCCTGGTTTTCCTAATGTTGTCTCCTCTCCGAATGAATGGGGTGATTATTTTCCCATATTTAGAAAATGTGAAGAGGACAACCCTGCTCAGCACCTCAGTGAGTTTCATGAACTCATGTGTCAGTGGGAGATACATCATGAGGATGTATTACTTAAGATTTCCATGTTCTCGTTAGCAGGGGATGCACATAGATGGTATCATTATGTACCCTCTGCTATCATTTCTTCACTCAGTGAGTTCCATGCGGCTTTCACCGCTTACTGTCAGAAGTTGTATCCCTCTGAGTCAATTTGTCATAACTGTGGTGGGGGATACCACAACTATATGCGAGATGAAATTGTTTCAGACGTAGGCTGTGAAGATGGTCTTGATGACCTGGATCAGAACTCATTCCTTTCTCCTCCCCATTCATCTACATCAGAGGTGGGTTATGAAAATGATGAATATCCCAAGAGGGAAGAGGATTCCCTGAGTGAGTTGTTGGAGCAGGTGAAATATCTCTCTACCCAATTAGAAAGGTTGAAATATGAAGACTGTGCAGAGGATTTTCCAACCTGGGAGGAAGAAGATGACCTGAGTGAACTAGTGGAGCAGGCGATATTCCCCACTCCCCAATGTGCAAAATTGGAATCTAAAGAAAATGAAGAGAATTTTCTAGTCTTCAAGGCCGATGATCTAAGCAGCTCTTTTGAAGACATTATTCAATATTTCTTGGATGCGTTAGCATCTACCCCCGATGAGCCTGCTATCTTAGATTTAAATGAAGAATCCATTGTGGAAGAGGAGTGTTCTTTCTTCCTTCATGAGATTTCCCATGATGTATTTACATTTGGGATTGAAGAGAAGGATCAGGAGACCGTTCCCTTTTTACAAGATGGGAGAGTGCACAAAGAGGAGGAGGAGCTAGAGGAGTAGCTAAGTGCGCATTTCATGTTCTATCCGGAGCCAATCAACGAAGAGACACCGCCTGAGATTAGTGAGCCTGCGTCAGTTGTCCTCCTACCTGTGCTTATCAGAGATATTCAGCCACAGGTGGACAACTGTGTAGCACAGGAGGCTGCCTGTCGCCAATTTTCTGAAATTCGGTGCTCATTCTATGACCCTGTCATTGAATACATGGAGTGGCATGTCCTTTATGCCTTGCAGCCACCCTATTTCATATCAACTTCATCCTGTGAGGAGAAGTTTAAGAGTGTAGCCATTTTGCTGTCACGGTTACACCATCTGCTGGTGATCATCGATAGAAGGAAGGAGCTTCTATCCAGGAAGCTGCTTGAATGGCTATGGTGGAAGTTTGCTTTCACCTAGCCCCATGTAAAATATTTTATTAGCATTAAGATTGTATATAAATAAGCTCCTATGAGCATGTAGCTTTGCTTGCTTTTCTTTACTTTTCGGCCTATATTTTCAGAAGAGGGATGTTTTGATCTTGACTCCATAGCCTAATAGGAAGGCACTGGAACTGCAAAAAGAGTTCTTAGAGCATCACAGGGATGAATCTATCCCCCATGGAGCCTAATGTTAGCAACATTTCTTATATAGGGGTGTTTTCCTCTCCGATTTTAGGCCTCTGGTGTAAATTCATAGAAGTGGGGTTTTGAAAACTGGTCAGATGAGTTTTATTCAAAGGCTGCAACCATAAGCGTCAAGCGTAGCTCACAGAAGAAGTCCATTTCGGGCTTAAATCAAGCGAGCGAGCAGTCTGATTTCAACGTCAAGGATCAAGCGATGAAGTAGATCAATGGTCATCGGGATTTCGGGGCTACCAAGTTACCCGATATATAGCGTCAGAGAAAGTGCCTGTATTTCAAGACTAAATCTAGGTCGTCTGATCCAGTGACGCATGGTGCAAGATCTAGTCACATCGGCATATCGACATTCGGGGGTTCGAAGGGTAAAAGTCCCTCATCATATCACATCTCAAAACCCCAAACCCTGAAACACCGATAAGCACCTTTGAAGCTAAGCCTATGGTCCTAGCACCCGGTCACATCGAGAGAGCCTGGTAATAGAGGCAGCCCTCTTCTAACATCAAATACCATCTCGACCGTCCATATGAAGGACACACGGTGCAATAGCTAAGCCACAAGTGGGGCCCTTCGGCATTTTCATGTTAAAAGTGCCGAGGTCATCTTAGTCATTCATCCATCAGCGAGGATCGGGCACATTTAATTTAAAGAGAGCGCAGATCTGGACGGTCGTGATCCAGGCACTCGAACTTACGGACAAGGTCCAATTCCGCACCCCCTCTGTCATTCTGGATTTAATGAGAGGGGGGGGTCCAGAATCGGAGAGAATGTATGTGCGCATCTAGACAACCCAAGTCTCAGTTCTTAGATATACAATCTGTATTGAATTCCGAACCCCCCCCATCAGTTCTACCTTTAATGGAGGGGGGGGGTCCAGAATGGAATTTCACTCTAGCGGGCCCCCCTTCCTGTCGTGTCACTGTCTAAGTCATCCTCCCCATTGCCACCCATTCTCCACCTACCGCGACCCTATTCCCTAGTCATCTGTCCAACTTCCCTCTTTCCATCCACATGGCCCCTCCTCAGCTCAACGCCCTCTCATCTCCTTCCATGTATCCCTCTCACTCCCAGTCACCTCCACCTATATGATCATCCCTTTTACTCCATGTCCACCTGTAGCCCCACACTCCACACACCTTCCTCCTCTTTCCTATTCATACCACGTGGCATTGCTCATCTTATGTCACAGCTCTCGTTTCCTCTCCATCACCTCCACAGTGTTGATGCCATCACTCCCATCATACCCTTTTTCACATCCGCCATAGGGGTCCCTCGCAGTAGTCCAGCGAAGCAGCATCCAAACAGAGACCGTTCAACTTATCCAGGTGGCACCATTAGGAGACCTCCATGTCCTAGAAGGCAGAGTTGACCGAGGTTGTGCCCAGTCCCAAGAAAGAAGTTATTGTGGTTGTTGCTAGTGGTTGAGCATCATCTCCACCATAAAAATAAACTCCAGTAAAAGGACTAAAGCTGGTCGATTCATCTGCATCAGGACAGTCCAAAATATGATAGCATCTGTCTTGGGTGCACGATCGACCAGAGTCTGCATGCACAGACTGTCAGAAGACATGCAGACGCAATTTTTTTAATGCAACATCTTGTTTTTGTTGTTGTTGTTGTTTTGCGTATATGTGGGCGTTTTCTCCATTTTTGTAAGCATCAATGGTTGAGCAAGGCTCTTGATTGTAAAATTTTTGATGAAGCATTGGTCGCTCTGGTTATGTATTGGCATTTGAGACTTCTTACTTTATGGATGTCAGCCTCTTTCCATCTCTTTGTTTACACTGCGTTAGAGCAGCTCCGAATTGGAGTATCCAGTCGAGTTGCGCTATTATAGGATGATGTAGGTTGGATCACTGTAATAGTCATAGGGTTTCTAATCAGTTCTTGTGCTTTCTCAACACTGAATGGCTCAGAATTGGAGGATCCAGTCAAGCCACCTTTCAGTTCTTTGAAACTCGGGGTCAAGAGGATTTTGTCTTATGAGTTTTTCCTCCTCAAGATGCCGAAGGCCTGATGCCCAAGGCAATCTTTCTCACTCATCTCATTAAGTCTTCCATCTATCCATCATACACTCAGCTTACTGATGGAAGTTGGATCAAGACCTCCCTTGTTTTCTACACACCAGGCCCAGTTTCCTGAGTTAAAGCTATATCTTCTTGAGTCTCTATCCATTCGATCACCCCATTAAAACTATCGTGACATAAAACTGATGGGCGTTAGGCTCTTCTCCTGCAGGCAATCCAGGAGTGACTTCTAACGCTAATAGAAGACTATGTCATTAGCATTTATGAAGGCTGAGGTCTAAACAAGTCCACACATACCCACTACATTTCCTAAATAAGAATGCACACATTTATGCATTGCGAGCTAAATAATATCACAAAACTTCATTTTTTGGGGGATTGATTAATTTCTATAGATTATTTATTCCAATATTCTCACACTTGACCAAATAACTTAACCAAATCTTAAGAGGGAATTTGAGGAAACAAGTCTTCATCATCTAGACCAAGGTGAAACAACATGTTTTTGAAGAAGTGAAGATGTTGACATTATGCACTACACCTATGCTTACACTACTATATGTGGCTCATCCTTTTGATATAGAAGATGATGCATATGACTATGGGATAGGTATTTTTCTGAAACAACAATGTCATTCCATTGTGTTTTAGTTAGAGACATTCAATGATGCAATCCACAACTTTTGGAGTTATGACAGAGAGATGTGCTCCATTGTTTAAGTAGTTCACTAGTGGCGACACTATGTATAGGCAAAATAAATTGTTATTCAATCTAACCATAAGCCACTACAGAACTAGAGAAAAATTGATAACACACCACATATGAAATGGAATTTCTTATAGAAATTCCAATTGGTTATCAAACATTTACATTGAACCGATAAAAATGTAGACTACTATTCAAGTCGACCACCAATAGCATTCGCAGTGGTTCTTAACACAAAAAGGTGTGATATAGAACACTAGCAAGAGTTCTACAACACACATAAAATTTTGTGAAATTTTATGCAACCATTCAATAAGGATGCCACACTACCTACACAAGAATTATTATTAATTCAATTGATTTTCATATGAATAAAGATCTTTTGTATTGACTTGATAGGATGTGCTCACTTGCAAGTGAACCTAGGGATTTGTTGATTTGGTAATCTCATTTCTTGAAGTTGGTTCGACATTTTTCCACATAAAATATAGTTGCAACTTTACAACAACATTTTTATTCTCCATGTATGAGGCATGATGTTGAGCACCACCTCAATTTTTTTGTTGCATGTTCAATTGCTAAATTGAAAAATCACCATTTAGGTATGTATAATGTTTTGATTATGTTCTCTAGATATTATGGATCTGTTAGTGTAGGTTTATGGTTCACTAATGGATAAATTCTAACATGAATGTATGTTTCACCGTATCCATAAGAAAATGATGGTTCCTTTTCCATCCCCATGCTAACATATTCACCCCATGCCTTCAACGGTGCCTTTTAGCTAGAATCAATGGCACATGCCCTCACTAATGTCACCTTACAATTAATATTAGTGCCTTCAATGGTTCCTTCTCAAAATATTGATAACATCACCTCACCATCATCAATTCATTTGATGGTTCCTTTTAAAATCATCACGTCATGTCTTCATTCATGTCACCTCATGATAATTCCACCTATAATGCCCTCACTAGTTGTAGGCTAGAATTTCCAAATTTCACCCTCCCTCATAATAGTTGTTTCCTCTCACCTCTCTTTCCTTCACTAGTTCAACTCTAGTGTGGTATCCTCTCACCTCTTGTCTCCTCTCTCTTTCACCTTTTCTTGAATGTTGTTCTCTCATGTTAATTGTTGTCACTATCCCTTCCCTACTTTAGGAAATTTGTTAACCTTTGTTTTGTAGGAACATAGACTTATTGGGTACTAATATCACCATGTTTACACCTCTTATGTCTTGGAAAGGTTAATAATTTGCAGAGAACATAAAAATTTGAAATCCTTATGTGACATTCCTCTTATGAAACAAGGATTTGTATAATTTTTTCTTTATTACATTGTTATTTTCAGTGTTTGATGTGAACACATTTATTCACAACATGTGGGTTCATAATTAAAAAAAACCCTTTATGAAAGAATTATGTGATAAAATATTGGTCAACAAGGCTAAGCCCCCGTGATCCTTATGAGTATTTAATATGTGTATGGTGGTATCTATAATCATAAAAGTTTACTATGTTAGAAATTATGACATTTGATTCAATGTTGTATAGGTGTACTAAGTGAACTATGACATTTGCATGGTATTTTAAAAATTTGGGTCATTTTGCTTCCATTTATCTGGATAATTAGCTCAGTATAATTTTTTTCATTAGAAGTGCACACATAGTAATCTATCAAGAAAGTATTTATTTTCTTAAAACCTCTTTCTCCTTCCCATAGCTAGTTTTCATCGAAGTATAAATTATTGCATTTCATTTTCCTCTTGCATGATTTAAAGAGTCGAGTTGAAACACCATCAGTTTCACAACCACTCCTTTGAGTAACAACAACCTAAAATGAAGCACTAATTAAAATTTATCTAACAACTTTTCTAGGGCTCTTGAAACCCATCTTAGCTTAGGTGTAGAGCTTTGGAATAGGATTGTGAGAATATTTTTCCAAAGATTCTAAACAAACATAAATATTTGAGTTAGAGAGTGAAATCCAATTTCTATATCACTGACTTTGGGAAGCCCTTCTAGAACAAGGGTCAAGAATGAGGTCGCATTGGGTCCAACAGAGTAATCAACCCTGCTTTGTTGGTCTTGGTGTCGACTGTCGACTGTCCCCCCTTTGCTTTGGTATAGTAGGTGGTACCATAGAGGCCATAATATTTTAGACTTCCTACCTAAGGTGACAACATAGGGAAGGTGGTGTTGTAGCTAGGATCGACGTTGGCTAGACTCACTTAGACTCCTTGGAGGGTTTCCCACTACCCGGTGACGTAACTTGCACTAGGCGTTAGTTCGTTAAGCAGGTTATCAACATAACTTTCCCACCCGTCGAAGATCAACCCCTTCGCGCATCGATCCTGCGATGTTGGATTCCGTCACCAACTAACACTTCTTTGTGAGAAGGTTTGTTTACATGCTTGGCTCCTAGATTAATTAGCATGTGCTAGATTACAATAGTGACATGTACAAAGTCCATCCAAACATTTTCAAAGGGCTAGTTAGTGGAATATATTTTTATTTAATGTATTAAGAGTTATCTTTATTAAATAAGTCCCCACAAGGTAGTAGAGTATGGATTCAAAAATTGTAAGTGGCCTAATTAAATCAACATCGTCTTCATCTCCTAATATTTCCATTTCAAAACTAATGAAACATGCCCTAATAGCAAAATCAATTGCCACAATTGGTATGGAAGGGAATAGTGATGTCACCAAAAAACACTCTCATGTTGATACATCTAACAATACTCATTTCTATGCAACACATCGTCCTAATCTTACTACTCATTCCCTTTCTCCTACTCTACCCCTATCTTTTGATGGTCTAGATTATATACAATGCTACCAAAAATTGTCTAAATGGAATGCCCAACACAGAAATGTCCAAGATGCTTTCACATGGGATGATGATGTCATTGTAACCTATTATACATGTAATTCCATAAGTATATTGAATCCCTAGTTGATAAATTATATTGTTAAAATCAAAGCCACCTGCACTTCTATTGATTTCTTAAGCCAATCCCTTATCAATGAGTCCAACGAGTTCATCCATAACTAGGGCCACATGCATGAAATCCTTTTCAAAGATTTCATAAATCTACATTTGTGTGACACTATAATTTTTACTAAATATATCACAACCTAAGAAGGATACTTATATGCTCCAAGATATCATAAATTTTCCCTTACAAACACTCATTCCCTCAAAAGTTTGTCTTCCCATTGGAGAAAATGGTAGCCACATGTATGGCATGAAAGGAAAGACCACTCAGTTTGTCTAGTGGAA
>SNQJ01S0160232.1:21758-40105 GCA_010110895.2 Picea sitchensis
GACCTCTATAACATTCCTTCTTATAATAAGAGATAAAAACAAATTAAAAGATAACAGGAAAAAATTTTAACAGAGGAAAATGCCACCAATACACCCACACAAGAATCCTGTGAAAGAAAACATGTTCATTGCTGATTGCTCATCTAAAAATTACAGAGAATAAAAAAGTCTTCTGGTCATACATAACCCACAGTCCCGTCCAGGAACCTCACAGGTCAAACCCTTTTACATTAAAATCATCTGGATAAATAGGATATACCATCCCAATTAGTTTCCTAAGTTGGTTTAACCACCTTGGCCAAAAATAGCCACCACTCCCACCAAATTTGGAGCTTTCTGCCATGAAAAACGGACCGGTTTTCTGCGAAAAAGGGGTCCGAACAGATGTGATTTTTTCTTCAATGATGACACCTGGGTGAAAACTGAAATAGGTTATTGTATATGGGCATGTTTCGGACAAAAACCTCCTTCGGTTTCACCAAATTCGTCCCCAGCTGGCCGTAACAGCTCCTGCAAGATTGGGACTGAAAAGGAAAATTGAAAATATGGAAAAATAGGCCTCGAAGATGTCTTCGATTCTCTCTGCTCGTAACTCCATTGCAAAAAATGAAATATTTTTTTGTTCCTCAGCCCGTGCTGAGAAAAAACCTCTCTCATATTTTTAAAACCCGTCTCCGTTTGCCCAGAAACTCCTCCGGAAGACGATGTGCTGAACAGGCAAATATTGGCAAAAATGCATAAGTGGTTTTTCGTGAAACACAAAATTCTGGATCCCCCCCCTCGTTAAATGTAGGATGGACAGGGGGGTCCAGAATTTAATGTGGGCCGTTGATTTAGATTCCCTTCTTTGGGCTGTTTAGATCTTCCCGAGCATTAATTCAAATTCCGGACCCCCCCCTCTCGTTAAATTTCAGAAGGGGAGGGGGGATCCGGAATTTATATTATCTGTTGATTTAAGCGTTTGGTATAGATGGAGGATGCTGGTGTATGAAAGTGCATAGAGGTAAGGTGGGCGGGAGTGTGAAGGGGTTAATGGAGGATGACGTAGGGGAGTGGAGGTAGGTGTGGGGTTGAGTGGAAAGTGACATAGGGGAGTGGAGGTAGGTGTGGGGTTGAGTGGGAAGTGACGTAGGGGAGGAGGATGCGTGGAGGTAAAGGTGAGTGGGGGTAGGGTAGACTTAGGGTAGTTTTTCTTTTTTTAAATTGTGTTTTGTTTTTAATATTATTTTATGTTATTACATATTTGTTAGTTTTTTAATTTTTGTATTTTGTTTTTTTATTTGACTTTGTGTATTAAATTTTTAGTGTTTTAACATATTTTGTTTTATATTGTTTTTTTATATTTTGGTTTTTGTATATATTTATTTACTGTTTGTTTATTATATTTCTTGTTTTAATTTGTTTTATTTCTTTTTTTTATGTTTTGAAATTTGTTTTTATTTGATTTTAATTTTAATTAAACAAACTCTAACCTAACTATTATCATTAATCATTAATTAAATAAATAATTAATGGTTAATTTATTATTAATCAACCTAACCTTTTATTAGCTAATCTAGCTTATTAAACTAACTACATTAACATTTATCATTATTTTAATCTAAATGACCTATTGTTCTTTTGTTTATCCTAAGTTTGTTTATGCATGGACTGGGTGGCGGGAAAATTAATCAATGGGGCCACAGGACAAGGGAGTGAGGGCGCAACATGGATGGAGGATGCGACAGAATGATGGAGGATCGGATGAAATGGATGGAGGGAGGAACGGAATCAATTGAGCTAGGACTTCGTCGTCACGAGATAAACGCCAAATCAACAGTCGAAGAATCGAGTTGCCTATAATTATAGGATCCCAACAGGAGTCACCAACAGATTCTAAACAATGGAGTCACCATGGTGAATGTGCAGTCTTGAAGGTGTCCAACTTCAGTCAACATCTAACTTTGTAGTTGTTCAATGTTGTTCTCTCCGGGGGAGCTTTTCAATCTACTCAAATTGGTCCCTGACAATGACGAAATTTATGTTAGCACTTAGAATCACCCTCTAACTACAAGAGGATAAGCCCAGTACCCATCAAGATAAATATAATTTTTATGATATGATAGCAAATGGATGAAAACTCAAGAAAAATAGTGTCAATTGCAGCTTACTTCATATAGTTGGCATCAACAAATAAGGATCTGAATAACATTGATCAGGGTTTTAGAAAAAGGATGGGTAGGTGGAAGACTTGCTAAGAAGAAAAATTAAATGTCTATCATCTATATCAGGCAGTATGACAAACATATAAAGAAAAATTATCTGAAATAAGATCTTCTTATAGTCAAAGAGATGAATTCTGACATATCTGTAAAAAATATTACAACAGATACTCTATTGCAACAAGCTATAAATAATTCAAATGAATCCTTCACTGCACTGTAATCAGAATTAGAAAGACAACAAAGTGGTAGGAAAAGAACTAATCTTTATAATCTAGAGAATCTTAAGTCGGATACATAAAATAGAAGGTCTTTCTGTAAAAATACACATTCTAAAAAATATGAGTGTCTCTCCATCCATCCCCCCTACCCTCTTGTACAATAAATATATATCCATATAGGTCCTTTCCAGCTCACTCATTCGAACTCCAACCCATTTCCCGAAATAGAAACAACTACAAACAGAAAATGACACGTTTTAACTGATTTCCTGCTTTTCAGGAGGCAAAATTCTGAAAAATAGGCTTCAAAACGCCACTTGTAATTATCAAACCATAATAGTTGTGTAAAATATGAGAACGGTTTTTGTATATAATATTTTTATAAATAAAAAAATCTCTCGGTTTCTTTAAATTCATCTCCATATGGCCGGAATAGATGTTACAAAAACATGTCTCAAACAGGAATTCACCAAAACGGAAAACATAGGGCTGAAAGATTCCTTTGAATCTCCCAATCCGTGACACATGTGTGAAAAATGAAAGAGGTTAATTTTCATGGGTTTTTTCTTGACAATAACCTCCTTCATATTTTGAAAATTCATCTTGTTTCACTTGGAAATGATCCTAGAAGTCAGTTGGTCAAAAATATCAATTCAATAGTCTAGAACGGAGTTTCTCCAACACATTCCGTAGCTCCACTTCTATGTATAATATCTCTCTCACCATAACACATTTTGAAAAACTGAGAGAGGTTTTTTTTATTTGGTATGCATGAACAAAAACCTCCTCGAGTTTTCAAAAATACCTTCCCATTTGTTCATAGTCCAAGTTTTAAGTTAGTCACTCAAAACTGGCAGAAGCGTCCTTGCAAAATAACTCTGCACATTTCGTAGAATAGCTTCAAAACAGTCTTGTAGAATGGGTATCACCCATCATCACAACAAATTTGGTAGCTCCATTGAAAACCTTTAAAAAACATTTGAACACCCCATTTTGTAAATGCAGGTCTTGGTGCTAACAAAAAGTCTGACTATAAAGTTGTAGTTGAACATCGAAAAAGCTTTGGGAAGTTACCAAGAACCACTTTGCAGGATAAGGTAAATAAAATTCAATCCACATTAACTTTTATTATTAATATAATACATTCATGTTGGATATCATCAATAAATTTAATGTTTTACAACTTTGTTTTAATCAGGGGAGCAACATTGTCAACGAACACACTTGATTCATATTTTATGAGCATAACGAAATGACTACAGATTATTAATAGATGCTTAACACAGAATAACAGAGATACAATAAAACCGGTTTTCTATTCAATAAGGAAATAAGTTGAAACTGTAAAATGCAATGGAAAAAAAGCTTGCTGGAATGGTGGTGGATTATCTTTGAGAAGAGATGTGACGGCTGCGCTCATTCGAAAGAACGTGATTACAATGAGGCTCCCCAGGCCTTTTTACAATAAACAGGAGTTTCAAAAACCCTAAACATCGAAAAACCTAACCCTAGGAGATGAAGTGCCAAAAGTCATGTGGGCCCCGTTTGGGTAAGTCGGTACATCAACTCCCCAGGGTTGTAACTTTTGCATACGATCTTTTTTTTAGGCATACGATAGCCCATTGGAAAGATCTATCCAAGGACTACAACAGTTGTACACAATTTCATTTCATGGTGAAATTTTGTGCTTGCAACATACCCCAAAAAACGTCGTTTAGGGCCTCAAAACGGCTCCGGAAGTTCAGTACCAGAAAAACTGCTAAAAATAGTAAATTACCAAAATTGTCAGAAAGTTGTTTTGAGCCAACTGGAAAAGTTGGGTGGCCACCGATATCCACCTGGATCAACACTAGTATTGGAGAGCAGTGTGTTGATAACAGTTTGCAACCAGAAGATGGTTCTCCCATGCAGTCCCAATATTCCATGGGGGTGCAGCCCCACGATGGTGCTATGTCTGAGATGGCACATGACGACAATATGGGTGTATTTTAATCATATACTTAATAATTTTGCAATTATACATTTTGTACTTCTATTTTTTTTACTTATACATTTATGATTGTCCTTATAAAGTTTGTCGTCTCAATGACAGAGAATGGTGTACCTGAGGGACATATAGTTGAAGAGGAGCACGCAGGGGAAACCATTCCAATGGTGTCGATCAGTGCACTAGGTAAATAATGGCATTGCAAGTGTTTTGTTTAATAATACTAAACTAGTTCAATGATATTTAAAAATTGGCCATCTAAATTTTGTACCTTTTTCTTTTGTAGGTGATGCCCCATCACATTGGCCTCCATTACCCCGTAAGTACCCCACAACTAGGCATGCTCTGCCTAAGAGGATGCAATCACAATCAGATTTTGAAGAGCACCTAGAGAACGAATACGTAGATATTGATGAAATGCTTAGCAACTATAGAGCTAAGAAGCAGAGGCCGACTAAAAGTAATAAATGATGATGTACATGAATATTTTAATAAATATTTAATATTAAATCTATTTTCTATGAAATACTTTTTTTTACTTGTTGGGTCGCCAAAATGCCATTGTTTTACCAACCTTTTACTTCACTTTTCACCATATTCCGCTTTAACGCAGCCTTATATTAAGACCGTTTTCATGATTACATATGAGTTTAGACATATTATTTTCCAAAGAATTAATTTTAGTATTTTGAGTGAGTTTATAATTAAATATTGGAAAAATAACATGTTTTCACTTATATATCAAAGTGGGATGAGTTCTATGATGTTTACAGGTACATTTTAATACTCCAACTAAGTCATATGATGGAATAGAATAAAGCCTCAGTTCACATCAATTTCCATTCTCTAGTTTTTATATGTAAAGTTCTTTAGTGTAGTGTATGATGTTATGGAATAGTTGTTAATTTTCTCTTAGGAGAATTGAGCTCACTCTAAATGGATCAAGGAAACATTTTATTTCATTGTAAACAATTGTGAATATTGGTATGTATATATGTTTGTTTTTTCTGTAAACATTTCAATAGATTTATTTGTTGGGTATTGGGGAATTCAGAGTGATGTGATGGGTGGGGAGGGGCCATAAGAGCTTCCTCCACATGGTTGGCCCTGTTCAATAGAGAATAATTTATTGGAGTCGTTTAATCTTGGGGAAAACCTCCCTCGATCCAACAGAGCAACAACAAAGTCAATGTCGACTTCGTTGCTACTACTTCAAATCAAGGGAGGCAGTTTGATCAAATATTAGACGAGTGGCTCCAATAAATTATTCTCGAAACCAAGATGAGCTCATTCAGGTATGTTCTGACACTCTCATAAAAATGCATCTTAGAGTAAATAATGCGCTACATATATGACTTGTATCGATTTTTTAGATATTTATGGAGGTTGAATGATTTTGGCAGGTACTTTAAGATCTTTCTTCATCAATTGAGGGAAGCTCGAGACTAACAAAGGGTCATACAACTAAAGAGAAACATGCAGGGTCAACCATTCCAACTATAATGTTGACCAGTTCATCAGATCAGGTTTGATTTCTCCTTTCAACATATTTTATACAACCACCAATTCTAGTTATGTTTAATGTTTTATGAATTGTTATGTGATTATTTATTAATGTAGGGTTTTCTATGTGATAATTTATTGAGATATATCATTTGTTTAGTACTTGTCATGTTCTCTCCTTGCATCCAGTAATGGTAGATATGGGTCCATTTATATTGAGTGAAATAAACCTTGGCTTCTTATAGGTATGCATGAAGTGTTAGTTCATGCATCTACTGTTAGGGGTCCTCCTATAATAAGGCCAAATGAACTGAGAAAAAATTCAATAAATAATGTTGTTGTACTATGCCTCCTTTTTTATAAGAATTTTTCAAGATCATGGAGCATGTACTGTCCATCCATCCTAAAGCTCCTTGCATGTTGATCATGAAAACCCAGAAAGTGCTTCAACGATACAATTTTCCTCCTTTACGCAACGATACAATTTTCCTCCTTTGGTACAAGATGGAAGCTAAGTAGTATGGCTATTTATCTCAATTAGAATAACATGGTTAAAGCATCTTCTCTCTTTAGTGCAAGACTCAATATAATCATCATAAACTAGAGGATAAATTAGGTCAAAGGGAGTGAGTTTTTGGGTTATGATGGGGTTGCAAAAATTAGAGCTTCCACCGAAACAATCTTAAGCTAAAAGACACTTTCCTTAACATCCTTCTTGTATAAAAAGGCATCAAGATGTATTGAATTAGCTAATGATAAGTGTGAACTAGTATTTAGCAAACTATCTTTGGGGGAAATCCAAAGTTGATTAGATCCATCATTGGGAACTTTAGGAATCTTCTCACTTTCTTCTCATAAGCGAATGTCATCAAAATGGTAGGTTCCTAAGGGGTCATCATAAATAAAATCACGATGACCAATGGCATAAGAGTCCAAAAGTTTTTTGGACTACCAATATTAATTACCTAAGAGTATTTATCATATTTAGGACAAGGTTGATTATAGAACTATGATACCTTATGGTTATATTTGTTAGCAAGGATATCATGATCAGGTTTTCGATTTTCAGGCTCATATTCATTAGAAAAAATTAGGCTTCCAAATCGATCATGCTCAAAAAAATTATCAGTCATATCATCAAACTAAAAGTTTCCAGTGTTTACACCAAGATATAGATTTATCTTTATATGGTGGAAGATTTTTGTATTTGAAATACTATCGGGAAGAGAATTTTGTGAGTTGTTTCCATCGTTGAATGTTTGGATTTTTTTCTGGCCAAAGAGAGAGGTTTTAAAGGAATGTGTATAAATTTAGACTATTACAAGGCTTATGACAAGTTGGAGTGGAAATTCATTCTCCACATGCTTGAGTGGCTAGGATTTGGGTCAAAGTTCATATATTATGTCAATATTCTTTTTTTTAATGCTTTGGTTATTGTGTGTGTTAATAGATCCCTTACTTATCTTATTCTCTTAGTAGATAAATGATGCAAGGATACCCTATAGCCCCTGATTTATATGTTCTCACATCGGATGCCTTGGGTTATCTATTATAAAAGGTAGTTTACCAAGGTAAACTTATTGGTCTTCCCCAGTAATATTTAATCAACTCCCACTATGCTTATGAACACCTTTTGCAAAGCTTCTAAAGATATACTACAAGAGGAGAAAACCTATATGATACTTATTGGATTAGACGATCACCTAGGGTGTATTACTTCCCAATGGAAATGGGTTCAAAGGGGGGAAATCACCAAGTATCTTGGTATTCTATTTAGCATTGGCATGACTCAAAATCAGATGTGAAAATGGGTTATTGATAAGCTTACAGTCAAACTTGAATACTAGAATAGTCAGGACCTTTCCTTAGCAGCCAAAATCCAAGTGGGGAACAAGATTTTCATTTTAATTCATATATATTATTTGTGTCTCTGGCTTCCAAACCAACAGGGCTACAATAAAACTCTATCTTAAAATATCTCTTTTGGGTGAAGAATAAAGAGGAAAAAGATCTACCTATGGTCATTGAGTGCTTGGTGTGCACTAGGAAACCACAAGATAGAGGACTTAGAATTCCTCATTTCTCCACTTATGGTCTTACCTTGGTAGCAAAGTGGTTTCTTAAGGTGACATAGGAAAATGAATTATGGAAATATATCATAAGGGACAAACTTGGCCAACTATATGTGAAAAATGTTTTTCATAGCCAATTCCTTCTTTTTGCACATAGCCTTTTTCTACTAATTGTTATTTGTAGTTTTCATTGGTACCATCATACTTATACTTAGCTCCAAAAATCCATCTGCAACTAATTGTCTTTTTATCTGCTAGAAACTCAACAAAACTT
Source organism: Picea sitchensis (assembly GCA_010110895.2). Lineage (NCBI taxonomy): Eukaryota > Viridiplantae > Streptophyta > Pinopsida > Pinales > Pinaceae > Picea > Picea sitchensis. The sequence goes on from SNQJ01S0160232.1 coordinate 30,017, forward strand.
TAAGTTCTAGTTTTTCTAAAAACTTCAAGATTTGACTACATGGCATCACATTACTCAACTTTCTTTGTTATCATGATACGTATGTGGTTCTTTTTCACTAAAAATTTCACTCATCAATGCATAATTAACTAAAGGTGACTCCAATCACTCATCAATGCATAATTAACTAAAGGTGACTCCAATCACTTGCTTCTTCTAAACTCAACTTTACTTTCTATGCACTCTCTATCTACTTTTGTCTTCTAGTTCTCAATCTATCATACATTTCAGGTTCTACGACAAAATATTAACCATATTCACCAATCACTTGGGTGTCCTTGGCATTAGAGTAGATTATTTAATTTCTTATCCAAAGTAAGGTAGAATTTCAAGAGTGTTAGTAACAATGATATCGTGTGCATCAACATACTTCTCAAATTTTGTTGTGTGTGCTTCATCAAAAAAATAAAATGCTTTATTACAAATTTCTGATTTTCCAAGTCCCATAAGAAATATGCCTTCGACTACTCCTCATATCCAAGCAAATTAATACATTTGTGCACTCCATCAGATAAATTTGAATTGTGTTTCTCTTTTGGAATATGAATATAATATATGCTCCCAAATCTATGCAATTGTTTAACAATAGATTTTTTATCACTCCATGCTTCCTCTGGAATAACATTCCAAATAATTTTAGTCAAACTTCTATTGATCAAATAAACCACACAATTACAATGTTCAACCCTTTCTAGTGAATATTTATGTACTTCAATATGAAATGTACGATGTCATAAATAACATGATTCTCACACTCTACAACTCCATTCTATTTTGGTGTATAAGAGGTTGTGAATTGCCTCTTAATATCATGTTTTTTCTGGCTTAAGGATCTTGAATCTTGAAGGTGATATCTAGAGGTTGGTTAGGTCTCTCTCCTCAAGTCCTGTTCATACTCTTGTTGGATCCTCTCAAGAAGTGTAAGGTTATCCACATAATTCCATTGATGTGGATTGTGAATACTATGGTCCAATGGAAGTTCCTAAGGAGATTGGCCCTCGGTTCTAGCTTACACAAGCTCTAAGCTGAAGGGAAATTACTCATTATTTTTTTTTAAACACCTATAGGTTGTCAGTCTTCTGACGTCCCTAACGTCAGTCACATCACATCATTTTCGTTGGTATATAGATGACCGTCGCTCCACCGACATTTCCAAACGTCGAGCTTCCAATGTCCCTAACGTTGGTTACATGACGTCCTTGTCGTTGGTATATAGTTGACCGTCTTTGCACTGACGTTGCCATTCATCGGGCGTCTGATGCCCCTAATGTTAGTCACATGGCATCCTTGTCATTGGAATATTAATATAGTTGTTCATCTCTCCACCGATGTTTCCAGTCGTTGGTCTTCTGACGTCCCTAACGTCGATCACATGGAGTCCTTGTCATTGGTATATAGATGATTATCGCTCCACCGATGTTTCTAGTCGTCAGTCTTCTGACGTCCCTAACGTCTGTCACATTGTGTCCATGTTGTGGAGATCGACAAAATGGGACGTTGGGATTCGGATGTCTCTGGCATCCTTGTAGCGACGACTATATGGGGTTTGGACAGCCAAATCCGAGATGACACATGTTTGCATTAAACGTTTCAATAGAGATGGTATCTATGGTGTTTAAAAAGCGACGTCATGTGAAACAATGTTTGAGCGGGTTCGTTGTTTATCGTTCTCTCGACAATATAAAGTGGAAATTGTGTCGTACGTGCCATCGAAATTTGACCCAAATGTACTAGTGAGGCATCAGGAAAGACCACAGGTCAGGGGATGGACCATCTACTGGACCAAGGACAAACATGGCCAGTGTGCAGATGGCCCTAACAAAACCCTCAGGGGAACATAGAACTATAAAACTTGAGGCAACTGCGCTTAAGTTTCCTGCATGTGAGTTGCAGGAACAGATCATGACATTGGGCCAACTAAATATAGTCATATCTTAAATACCCATCCAATGAGTTCCAGAATTACAGGTAGAGTTGGTGTAGGAGATAAATCATAGAGGATATTTCGTGCACCGAGACGTGGCCAGAATGAGGGACAAAAGTTCCCACATACAAACATAGTATGATACGACCCTTCAACAAAAGAAGGAGATTGAAGGCTAGATGGAGGAAAGTTTGAGGATGAAAGAGGGCACAGAGGAGAGGGAAGTGAGAGAACAAAAGGAGAAGGATGAAGCAGAAGCTATGGTACATAAGACACATTTTGTTGTCCAAAATATATATAAAAAGTACCAAAAGTTCCTTTGGTCATAGAGGCCACTATGGAGGACCAATTGTTGAAAATTTGTGAAGTCATGAAGGTATTCAGAGAGAAGCTCCAGGATATTCAACTGAAGAGCACACCTAGCATGCCACTGAAGGTGCATTAAGGTAGACTAAGGACGAAAATGATAACGATTGCCAATATTAATAAATTTGAAGATGAATGCGCAAAAATTTGTGAAAAAAGTGCACAAGTATGGGAAGAGCTCATGGGAAACCCATAAATGAAGGTCGTAGAGGTAAAACTGTGAGAAGCAGAAGAACATGCCAATGAGACAATAGAGAAGGAAACCACATTTTCACCAGTTGAGTGGATGGCAACTATTTTGGTGCAGTGATAGGAACACATCAAAGTGGAGAGACTCATGGACCAACATAATGTCGTACAACAAAGACTTGGACTTGGGAAGGAGGAAGCGCTCCGGATTATTGAGGAATTGGCCACTGTATAGGGGAAGGTCAAACAAGTCATGGCCAAAACAGAGAAAAAAATCCATTACTTGACCGTGCAAGACATGGGAGAGATAACAACACAAGATGCCATAATCATCACAGAGGTAGAGGCAGCTAAGGCTGTCGCGCAAAAATTCATTGCAGAGTGGAAGAATAGGCAACAATCTTGAGTGGCTCAGAATGAGCAATAGCTGAGTGTTGGGGGCTTGTTGGATAGGTAGTTTTGGATGCAATTTTGGGAGACAAAACTTAAGGATAAGGAAAGTGTGCACGAGAAAGTGCACATAATAAAGTACGTAGAAGAAAGGGAGTATAAGGAAGCATAGCATGCATGACGAATTTAGTGCACAGACATAAGGATAAAGCAAGTGAGCAAGAGGAAAAATCAAGAAGGGCGATAGTGCACCTTTCCAAAAATAGAAGAACAACATAAAATTTGTATAAAGAGCAAAAAGTAGAAGAAATAAAACAACCAGTTAATTGAAGCTAGCCATGCCATGTACTGTAATGGGCTATTTTGGGATAGATAAGAACAAGGATTTAAGCCCTATATTTTAGGTATAAATATGTAATGGGTCGGGTGAAAAAGATTCTAGCAGGCTAAAGAGAGTTTGTAGAATCTGTAGAGGTTGAGATTATGCAATAACCATGAATGTAATAAAGACATAGTTGAGAGATAATATTTCATCTTCCGTTATTTACTTGTTTATGTGAGTTTATGAATGATGTTGTTATATTTCGTAGACTAGACTTAGTTTATGGAGTGATTACAATGCAATATTCATGAATGACTGCAATAATATCTATAACAATCGAGCACATACATAAGCTAGAAGAAGGAATGATGACTTAGATATATGCCTCCCTTTTTGTTACTCCTATAGAAGTATGGTTCTCACAGTCTCCATAGATACCTCAAGTGATATTTCATGATCCAAGTGGATATCAGTGGCCACCCACCTTTTCCAACTGGCTCAAATACATTTTTCTGGCAATTTTGGTAATTTACTATTTTTAGCAGTTTTTAACTTTCGAGGCCATTTTGAGGCCCTAAACGATGTTTTTTGGGAAACCATACTTGAAAATTTTCAAAACTTTCCTTATTGTACCTAAAATTAATCTCATCGATGATACGTTTCCAACGGGATATCATACACCTAAAATGAAGATCGTATGTAAAAGTTACGACCCCGAGAAGTTGATCTACTAACTTACCCAAACGAGCCCACATGACTTTTGTCGCTTCATCTCCTAGGGTTAGGTTTTTGGATGTCTAGGGTTTTTGACATTCCTGCTTATTGTAAAAATGCCTTCAAATCCTCATTGTAATCATGTTCTTGTGAATACGAGTAGCCGCCACATCTCTTCTCAAAGATAAGCTACCACCATTCTAGTGAGTCTTTCACTCTATATTTTTACAGTCTCTGTACATTTATTTCATTAATAGAAATCATGTATTACTATATATATGTGTTTATGGTTGCATCTCTGATACATTTTTGTTATATTATTGAATATCTGCGATATCTTTGTGCATTTCTTTATTATATCTTTGCTCTCATTTTGTGTCGAAAATAATCTGGATCATTTCATTTGCGCAAGCAGGTGATGCCGAAAGGGCCGATGTCTTGTGGGTTTGTTGGTCATAGTTAACAAGAACTTGGGGTCTTTAAAACTGTGTGCAAACCAATTTAATACAACAACCTCACAAGTCATAAGACTAGTGGAACATCGAAAGATGTCACCACTATCACCTAGGAAACAACTTCCCTACTTTTAGTGAATCGGTAAATCCAACACAAGGGAGGATTCTGTAGTAGCCTCCAAGAATCCCTACCACTAATGAAATAAGATAGACAAATTAAGGATAAGGTGGTGAGAAAAATCAATTTCTATATTTGAAGAGATGAGGATCTAGGTCAATCAAAGAGGTTTTTCATGTCAAATTAAGGCTGAAGGGGATCCCCAAACACTACAAAAGAATAAAACGCTAAAGGGTATTGTAAAACTTGGAAAAATATATTAAATTACAATAGAAAAACAAGTTATTACATCATAAACTAAACTATCCCTTTGACAAGTAATAATTCAATGAAACAAGATGGATAACTAGTGATTTAAACAAGGGTTTAGTTAGCTAATGAAATCCAAAATTAAGACATGTAATAGCCTTAAAACCCTAAATGTATAGCCCTATATGGATGTAATAATAACTTAGCAATGCAAATTAGGGTTTAAATATGTTTATAAGGTAAACACCATGCATAAAAGTCAAAATGTCTTAGTCTTTTGTAGCTGAAAATGAATAGTTTTGTTATGAAACCCTAATCTAACCCTAAAACAATAAAAATAGAGTAAAATTCAGAATTTAGTGATTGACTATTGGGAAAATGGAATATGGTGTCAATTAAGGAATCCTTTGAGAGATGCGAGTGGATATATGGTGATATCTAGAGGTTGTTCATTATTAAACCTAGAAGATCCTCATAGTATATATCTATATATTAAAAGAAAATTCAAGGGAAGGTTCTTCACTAGTAACCTTCCAAGAGTTTTAATAATAAGGGATTGTTCAATAAAGATCCAAGAAAATTCTCAACCAGCACTAGAGAAGGAACATTACACTTACATACATTCATAAACAAAACAACAAGATAACAAGCGACCACTTAGTCAAGAAATATTTCATCCATCAAATCCCTAACAATGTACATCCATGAAGTAGCAAAGGAATCCATTAAGATTCCACTCCAAAAAGTATCTCTAACTCGCCATCCATAGCATTTTTTATAAGAGAGAAAGTAGTAGTAGACAAGTAGTGATGAATCTCTACAAGTAGCAATGATTTACAAATGATAAGTGCTTCTCTATTTATATGAGAGATCTATCACCCTTCTCATTACAATAATAATATTCTCCTAGATTTTAGCCTAAAAGAATATAAAATACCATGATCTTTGTACAAACCCTAGAGATATGGTAAACAATACATAAACTATGAAGTGGTTATGCCACCTATACAATAATATCCATGATACATGTGTGAATGGGTCAAAAGACCCCAAAGATGCTCCACAATTCAAGAAAAATCTCATCAAGTGCCAAGTCCTCCTTCTCAACATATGGAACAACCTCCTAAAAGGTGGAAATATCTCCTCAAAATCGTCAACGACCTCCTCCAAAAGTGTCTCACAAGTGGTAAAAAAATTGTGATAATCTTTTCACAACAAATTTTAAAAGCACCCTATATGTGTTCATTTTTTCCTGAATTTCTATTAAGAGCACTTTTTGGAAATATCATAGCCATTATGCATATAATGGCATTGATCTAATGGAATTCCATGCATTCTGTCAAAAGATAATTGCTCCTAAATATGGTTGGCCTCAAAATAGGTGCTAAAATATCCTCAAGTTGTACAATCGCCTCTAAAAGAAGTGGGACAACCTCCATCAAGCATGTAATTAGCCTCCTCAATGTCCTCCAAATGAGTGAAATGACTTCTCAAAAATTAGGTGGTACATCCTCCATAAAGTGTGAAAGTATCCCCTCAACATCCTCCAGAGGACTAATGCTCATATCCATGTCAAATTCATGAAAAGTGCATTTTCTAGGGAGGGGATCAAGTGACCCAATGGACCATGAAAACCAAAGTCAAGGTATGCAATTCAAACACAACATATAAAGTGAGTCATGTCATTGAATTATTAATTAGATAGATCTCATTAAGTATCCTCTTCAAACTTCACACTAGCTTACAAAGTTATACCATTTTCCAAGTTTAGGTATGGGAGGATCATTATTACTCTCTATTAGGTGTGTCAGTACCCAGGAGAAGAAGTATGTTTTGAGGAACCCATCAAGGAGTATGTGAAATGACATGTGGTATAGTTTGGGGTTTACTTCATAGGTGGATGTCATTAACATGTAAGGTCACATAAGATATTCATCCCCATGAGTTCCTTTGTGGAGGGAGAACTTATGCAATGAGGTTCCCTTTCCTCAACATTGTGTCTTTCCAAACCCCTTTTTCCTTTTTCTTCATTGATTTAAAATTTTGTCTTTTGATTGTCATTTGATAAGTCCCTTTTTAGATACTCATTCATTTCAAAGGACTTGGGGTAGTGGCCTCTTAGCAAGGGGGAATTACTCATGCTTTGTCTTTCTTGGTTCTTGTATTTTATTTTCATTTTCATTGCATTTTTAATATAATTTTTTTCTTTTTCTTCTTTTATCAAGCTACATTAAACTTGGGCATTCAAGCTCCTTCTTCTCATGGGATTATGAAGCATGAAACTTTTAGGGATACATGTAAAAACCAACCCAAATGATAAGATAGCGAAGAAAGGAAAGATGAAATATGTTATCTATGGTATGGAATATGGACATGTTACCCCTATTAGGGCCCCCCAATAGCAAAACAATGCCCAAGACTGATAATGCTTGACTAGGAGACAATGATGAACACAAGGTGAAACAAGCCAAAAAGTGTAAATTCAAAGCCTCATGATTCATAATCCAATTCAACTCATGACCACCATTTTCATGCCCAAAACATTGAAATTATCATATGATATGAAGTATCAGGACAGTGTACCTCAATGTGTATAGTACCATGTCATATGATGTGAGTGTTTTGAGCATGTAATGGAAGGAATCCACGTGCAACTATATGTGGAGAGTCTGAAATGTCATCATTGGAACGATTGTATGAAATGTGGATCATGGAGAAAAAATATCCTCTAGTTACACCTAGAAGTAAGGGGGTAACAAGACACCCCATAGAAAGGATCTCTATAGGTTTGAAGTTGCTTAATGATTTTGGAAGGTGCTTTAAGCATAGAGGACAAATAAAGTGGCATGGATTGTAGTACACATTTGATAAAGAGGTTTTTTCCAAGAAGTGAGATGAAATGGAAAGCCTAGCTTTGCAATTTGTTTTCCAATTTGGTGAGGAGTTCTTCCCAAGAGGAATTGACCCCCAAATATTTTGAGGGTAGATTTCCTTGTTGAAAAACCATGATTTTTGAAATGTTGCATTGGATGTTTAGAAGGGTGTTGAAAAATTATACGAAATATTTACCTTGATTTACCTGACCTATAGAGGAAAGAAAGAATGTGTCAAATATGCCTTTGAAGGAGTTGTATTATCGATCTATTGGTTCTCCCATTAGAAGGTTGTTGTCCACAAATTGAAAATGGGACAAAGGGTCACCATAATAGTTTATAGTTATCCCTTTGAGATAACCAATAAGTAGTGCTTGTTTGATGCTTCATTCTATACCTTCAACCATAAGAATGTATAGAAAAGGGAATATGGGATAATATTTCCAAATCCCCTTGGAGGGATTGAAGGTGGAAAAGGGATTGTTATTAACAAGGTGTTGACGAGAAAAATTGACCGTCCATCAACTAGGATAATGAGTCCGGTCTGGGGTTGTCTAAATAACCCAAGTTGTTTAGTGTAACTTGTTCTGACGGGTTTAATGGCTTTGTTAGCCAATCTAAGAATCCTAAAAGAAAGAAATAACTAACTAATTACTAAACACTATATATATATATGTACATATGCTCTAACGTAATTGTTGTAGGTGTACTTAAGAAGAAGATATATAAATCCTATGTACATCATTTCCAAACTACAATTTTTAATCGAAACTTACGAAAATCAATGGAAAACTGAATGCTTCTAGGAAGTAGATAAAAAAAGCACATAAAAATATTTTTTGTTTTTCCTTTATAAATCTAAAAAAATCTCGCAAAAAATTCAATGAAAGATAAACGTGTGGATAATCAAAAACATGAACCATACATTCTAGTTTCAATGATATGTAAATGATAGCAAAATACAAAGAAGCTAACCTGTCAGTGAGTTAGTGAGGTGTATCCAAGCATCTGCATGAGTGGAAAACATCCAACTGTCATGTCCAAGAGAGAAATCTGCAATGAACCTTATGACTATTATAAATAAATTTAGAACGTGTATTGACAGCTTAGGTTTTAATGACAGAAAAGGAAACACAAACATAAACCTGTGATATCATAATTACACATGGTTACAACAAGATAAATATGAAAGAAACCTATGCATTTTATCATTCAATTAAAACTCAAAGATAAATCATATCATTTTTATTGAAGATATGATCACATCATTTATATTTTGAGAAGCAAGTTGTAGATAGTATTTATAATATAAACATAATGCACATCACAGATCATTTAATCTAAAGATATCGTAAGACCTATACATGTAACTGGATTAACAAAACATAAACAACAACATTATAAACAAAAGGCTAAAGAGAAAATGCATATATGTGATTCTATTAAGTTTCAGAATCACTTGTCCATCTCTTGCCCTCAGCCAAGATACATATTTATCCTAAAAGAAAAACGAAATGAGCAAATTAGATATTTATTTAAATAACAATTTCCAAATTTTATATGAGAAGTGACTTGGCTACAGAATCTCTCGATTCTGTGGCCAGTCCTATTATTAACAACAAAAATCCAAATCAATCTAGATTAATTAGAAAAATAATAATAAAATAACAACTAAGATAAAAGCCAATCTTACCATTGAAATGATAACCAAATTCGAATCACAATATCTCAGAGTTGATCACGGCTTTGAGACTATCATCATTTTTTATTATGATATTGCCAGTCCTTTTCAAACGTTTTCCTTGTCTTTGTGCATTGATCTTGAGCTCACTGTTGATTAAGGTTGGTTGTCATTGATGTCAACCCTTGAAGAAAGACCCATAGCACAAAGGTTTGGGTAAGGGACCCAATATTGTTTGATGTAAATATGACTCATTATTGTTTTTTCATGGTTGATAAGAAATAAATATGGATGAACTCCAAAGTGGTCCCCTTATGGTGAAAGCCCTCACTGGAAGACGCTTCATGGAGTAAGAGACCCCATGTTTAATTGTGGAATAATGAGATGAAGGAAATATAATTTGTCAAGGAGGATATCCTAGATGGATAGTGTTTGTCATGTCATTTCCAATGGTATGTGGAACGTCACATAATTCTTCACGGTTAGAGAGTTATGGCCACGAGAAGTTGGAGACCCTAGATTTGGGTAATGGACCCAAGTTTGTTTGATGGGTAACAATATAAGTTATGATATATTTTCAAATAATACTATTCTATATGGATAGTACATTTCATTCTATTTCTGGTGGTATGTAGAACGTCACATAACTCCTCACGGTTTGAGAGTTATGGCCTTACGAAATTGGAGGACCCTCATATGTCATCTAGAAGCCCCAAAAGGTCAAAGTAGTCAAAGTGGTTTAAGAGATTTTAAAAGCTAAATAATAAAG
>SNQJ01S0160232.1:42594-53750 GCA_010110895.2 Picea sitchensis
CTAACAACAAGAACAATAACTACTCTAAGAGCCATACACAAAGGGGTTATTCAAGAAGACCTAGTGAAACACAGAGAAGAAGTTACAACAAGTTTGAATCTTTGAGCACTGAAGTGGAATGTTACAAATGTAACAATTTTGGATACATGGCCAAAAATTGCAGAATGACAGTCCCTCCTAAAGAACCTCAACATAGTCACAAACAAGAACCTCAGAAAATGACATGGATAGGAAAGAAAGATCAATATAGCAATGAAGAATGAACAGTCACTCTACAAGATAAACAGAAGAAACATGGTTGGTATGTTGACAGTGGATGTTCAAAACACATGACAGGTGATAGAGACAATTTTATTACATTACGAAAGGAAAGAGATGGATCAGTCTCCTTTGGAAATCATGATTCATCCAAAATCATTGGAAAAGGCATAGTCTGAATTGGGAACAAGAATGAAAAGGTAGAAAATGTTCTACTAGTAGAGGATATGAAACATAATCTTTTAAGTGTGATTCAAATGTGTGACCAAGGTCATAAATTTACTTTCGATTCACAAAAGTGTGAGATAAGAAAGGAAGGTTCAGGGAAATTGGTCACTACAGCTGCAAGAACTTTAAGCAACATATATGTGTTAAGTGAAATTGGAAATGAAAAGTGTTTTCTAGGAAAGGAAGATGAAATTTGGCTATGTAATAGAAGAATGGGTCACATGCATTTTGATAACCTTGTCAAAGTCAGCAAAAGAGAAGCAATCAGAGAAATGCCCCAGATCATGAAACCAACCAACACTTTATGCAAGCATTGCCAACAAGGAAAGAAAACAAAAACCAGGTTCAAATCAAAGGAATATTCAACAAGAAAACACTGGAAATTGTGCATATTCATCTAGTTGGACCAACTACAAAAAAGGCTTAAAAAGTGAGAGATACTTTATGTTATTAGTTGATGATTATACAAGAATGACTGCAGTTTTCTTTCTCAAGAACAAATCAGAAGCTTTTGAAAATTTCAAGATCAACACGAAAATGGTTGAAAATAAGATGGATTCAAGAATCAAATGCTTAAGATCGGATAATGGAGGAGAATTAACCTCAAAGGAATTTATGGACTACTACAACAACCATGGAATAAAAAGACAATTCTCCGTCGCTAGGACACCTCAACAGAATGGAGTTGTTGAAAGAAAAAATAAGATAGTACAAGAAATGGCTCGAACAATGATAATGGATTCAAAGTTGACATATATTTTTTGGACATAGGCAATGCATACAACAGTTCACATTCAAAATAGATTAATGCTCAGAAAAAACACTGATAAAACTCCCTACAAGCTATGGAAAGGAGGACCAACAAATGTGAAGCACTTCAGAGTTTTTGGAAGCAAATGCTACATCAAAAGAGAAGATGGAAGAATATGAAAGTTTGAATCTCATGTGGACAAAGGAATACTTGTTGGTTACTCAAGTACAAGGAAAGAATACAAGTGTTACAATCTAATATTAAACAAAGTTGTGGAAAGCATCAATGTAACAATTGATGAAACAGGTAGACCAGAATCAAAGAAAGAAGAAAACAAATCAATGGAACAACTTTTTGACAAAGAAGATGAAAAAGAAGAACAAGAGGAAGATGAAGATGAAGAGAATATGACAGAAGTAGAAGAGCAAGTTTAGTAAGTATCTCCAAAGACACCTAGCAAACGAGTACAGAAGAATCATCCTTCAGATCAGATTATTGGAAACAAAGATGCAGGAGTTGAGACTAGAAGAAAAATCTGTTCACTAGAACAAACACAGCTAGCACTCTTATGTACAATTGAACTAAATTGTTTTGAAGAAGCCAACAAGGATGAATTTTGGAATAAGGCCATGGATGAAGAATTGGATCAAATAGAGAAAATGACACTTGGGAATTGGTTCCAAGACCAAAGAATAAGAATGTGATCGGCACAAAATGGGTTTTCAGGAATAAATTGAATGAAGATGGACAAGTTACAAGGAACAAAGCTATATTGGTATGTAAAGGATATGCATAAATTGAAGGAATCGACTTTGAAGAGACATTTTCCCTAGTTGTCAGAATGGAAGCAATTCATTTTCTTTTAGCTTATGCATGCTCCAAAAATGTTGAAGTATATCACATGGACGTAAAATCAACTTTTCTGAATGGGGAACTTGAAGAAGAAGTCTACATTGAACAACCAGAAGGATTTCAGTTGTAAGAGAAAACAGACTATGTGTGTAAATTAAAGAAGGCCTTGTATGGTCTAAAACGGGCTACTAGAGCATGGTACTCCAAACTGGATAAGTATCTGCAGTAGGAAAGGTTCAGAAAAGGAAGTGCAGATAGCAACCTCTACATCAAGGTAAGTCAAGGTAATATTTTATTAATTGAAGTTTATGTTGATGATATTATTTTTGGTAGTGATGATGATAGGTTAAGCCAAGAATTTGCAAAAGACATGCATAATGGATTTGAAATGTTGTTACTTGGAGAACTATCCTTCTTTCTGTGACTTCAGATATGTCAAAGCAACCAAGGAATTTTTATTTCTCAAACCAAGTATATCAGAGAAACGCTAAAGAGGTTCGGAATGGAATATTGCAAACCAATTATCACTCGCATGCAAACCAGTTGTAAGTTGAGAAAAGATGATGATTCAAAGTCTATAGATCAGAGGCAATATAGGTCAATGATTGGAAGCCTACTATATGTGACAACATCTAGACCAGATGTAATGCAGTCAGTTGGATAGGTGGCATGATTTCAAGCAACACCAAAGGAATCACATGTATTAGCAGTAAAGAGGATCTTCAGATATCTCAAAGGAACAGAAGAATTTGGATTATGGTATCCAAAAGGAAAAGATCTATCACTTATTGCCTACACAGATGCAAATTGGGCAGGTTGTATTGATGACTGACGAAGCACCAGTGGAGCAACATTCTACTTAGGTGAGTGTTTGGTATCATGGCTAAGTAAGAAACAATCATTAATATCTCTATCTACTGCTGAGGCATAGTATATTGTAGCAGCAACATGTTGTACACAGGTTCTTTGGATGAAACAAACTTTGACAGATATATAGGTTGAGTATGATGCGCCCATTCCAATATATTGTGATAATACAAGTGCCATCAGTATCTTAAAAAACCCGGTGATGCACTCCAAGACAAAGCACATTCCAATCAAGTTTCACTTTCTACGGGAACAGGTTGTAGAAAAGAACATCAGAGTTGAGTATGTGGGAACAAAAGAACAAGTAGCATACATCTTTACAAAACCACTTCCACGGGAAGCCTTTGAATATCTTCACCAAAGACTTGGAGTTATTTATACTCAAAAAATGAATGATTTTTGAATGCTTATCTTATATGTCTTAGATGTACATGAGGAAGCACCATAAGAGGACAGTTTGTTAGGGGGAGTACCCCCAAATGGAAAGATACCTTTTCCATTGATGACAAAGGGGGGGAGATTTATCAAATGCAGAGGACAGAGGCATGGTTCTTGGGGGAGCAGATTTATCAGTTGCAGAGGACAGAGGCATGGTTCCAGGGGGAGAAGATTTATCAGATGCAGAGGAAAAAGGCATGGTTCCAGGGGGAGCATGAGTGATAAGATTTCAGTATTGCATCAGAGTGTTTCCATCAATGCCAAAGGGGGAGATTGTTGATTAAGGTTGGTTGTCATTGATGTCAACCCTTGAAGAAAGCCCTGTAGCACAAAGGTTTGGGTAATGGACCCAATATTTTTTTATGTAAATATGACTAAAGGTTTGGGTAATGGACCCTAATATTTTATGTAAATATGACTCATTATTGTTTTTTTCATGGTTGATAATAAATAAATATGGATAAACTCCAAAGTGGTCCCCATGGTGAAATCCCTTCATGGGAAGACGCCATGGAGTAATAGAACCCATGCTTATTTTTGAATAACGAGATGAAGGAAACTGAATTTGTCAAGGAAAATATCCTAAATGGATAGTCCTTGCCGCGTCATTTCCGTGGTATGTGAATGATGTAACCGGGCATTCCCCTCTGAGCACGACCGGCTTCCTCAGACTTCTTTCTCTTCGCCCCAAGAACTCAACAAATTCTTCTATTTCCCTATCGAGAACTGCACCTTACGTTCTTCACATCCTCTCTTCGCCTTCTTGAGGATCGAAACTTCGCTGGGTTTCTCGAGAGTTCACTTCATTGACTTATGGCCCTCAATCCCTGAGACCGGATGTCGGGCCAACACCCACTTTCTTCCGACTTCTGCCGGACTTCTTGTCCTTATCGCTGGATGTGTCACCAACACCGACTTCTTCCTCAATTTGTAACACCAACCAGCCTCAGTTTTCCAAACCCCGCCACACACGACCGAAGACCCAGATTCCAGGATCTCGCTCGCTTACCACCCACTCACGAGATCAAATGACTCCTTCCTCAATTTCCGAGTCCCGATGTGACGAGACCCCGAGATTCTCCACTCGCGCCTTTGGACCTTCACGCCTCGACTTTATCCTTCAAATAATTGGGTTTTCAACTCATGAGCCCCGAACTCGCGAGATTCCTCGATCTCGACCGCCTGTCTTCTACTTACTCTTGCGGTCCCACACGGCTTACATCGTTGTCGGAATATCGCACCTTGCTATATCGCGACTTCTGTTGTGTAGATTTGGAGTCTCGACTCATGAACTCCTGATATGCCGATCCACAAGTAGAAGCACGCTCCTCGTGATCCCGATCAACGCTCCCCGCCCTAAGCTTCAAACCCTTTTCACACCTGCACTGTAGCCTCCTTTGATCTCGCGAAAATCCTATGGGCTCAATTTGAACTTCACCTAAATCTCCTCAGAGAATTTCGTCCGCCCGTTTCTTTCTCGTTCAAATCCCCGAAATGACGAGTTGTTCCTCCACAAAACTTGTCACCTTGCGCACAACCCTGCGGTGTTCCCTGCAACCTTCAAGGAATAATTTTCTCACTTGTCCTACAACAGAATTGAAGGCCTATCCTTTCCTGATCTCTTCTCACAACTCTCGAATTCCTTTAGGAACTCTTGCACGCACTTCATAAAACCAACAACGCCTTAAGGTTGAAGTTCGACTACACACCGCAATAACAAATCTTAATCCCTTTGTTGAGAATCACAACTCCGACTTCGTCTCCTGCATGCCCTACATGGCTCATGTCAAACCCACGCCTCAAGGAAAGAGAATAAATCTATCTCTAAGTGAACCCTTCATCAACGCACTCTTGCATAATTCCACCCACTTTGCAGGAATCTTCTCGCTCACTTAGAGAAACAATTGAAACTCATTCATCAATCTCCGACTTCAATTTAACCAGACAAAGAAGGAGAGAAAGGAGAGGAGAAGGACGGATGGATGGAGGAAGAAAGGATGGAAGGAAGGATGGAATGGAGGAGGAAAGGATGGATGGACGGGGGAAGGATGATGGAAGGATGGAAGGGCAGAGGATGGATGATGGAACGATGGACGAAAGGATGGATGGACAGATGGAAGGAGGACGAAGGATGGAAGGACGAGGAGAATGGTGGGAATGGAAGGAATGGAATGAAGGAAGGAAGGATGGAGGAGGAAGGAAGGAAGGATGGATGGATGGAAGGAAGGAAATGGAATGGAAGGAATGGATGGATGGACGGAGGAGGATGGATGGGATGGAGCCGGATGGATGGAAGGAATGGAGGATGGAGAATGGAGTGGATGGAATGGACACGGATGGAAGGATGGATGGATGGACGGATGGACGGAAGGAATGTGAATGGATGGATGGAAGGATGGAGGATGGAGGAATGGATGGATGGATGGACAAAGATGGATGGAATGGATGGATGGATGGATGGATGGAGGAATGGATGGAATGGAGAAATGGATGGATGGATGGATGGAATGGATGGATGAAGGGAAGGAAGGGATGGATGGATGGATAAGGAAATGGATGGATTTAATGGGATTGAAGGACGGAGGAATGGATGGAAATGGAGGATGGAGGAGGATGGAATGGAGGAATGGAGGACGGATGGAGCGGACGGGACGGAAAGGATGAGGAAGGAGGACGGACGGACGGACGGATGGACGGACGGACGGAGAGATGTGGAGGAAATGGACGGACAGCGGAAAGGAGGAAGATGGATGGATGAAGGAAATGGAAGGAGCGGACGGACGGACGGAAATGGATGATGGATGGATGGATGGAGGAAGGAAGGATGGATGGATGGACGGATGGATGGATGGATGGATGGACGGATGGATGGACGGAGGACGGATGGACGGAATGGAGGACGGAGGATGGACGGATGGAAGGAAGGATGGATGGAGGAAGGAAGGATGGATGGATGGATGGATGGACGGAGGAGAAGGAGGAATGGATGGATGGATGGAGGATGGATGAGGAAGGAAGGAGGAAGGACAGGAGAGGATGGAAAGGAGGAGGAAGGAAGGATGGAGGATGGACAGGAGGATGGATGGATGGAATGGACCATGGCACTGCCGCGGCGAGCTGGAACCCAATGGCGCTCAAGCCCCGCTGGATGCTTCGACAATCCCCACCAAGACGGCGCATACGCTGGATGGCTTACCGTGGAACGTTTGGGGTTTTAATCTTTGTGTAGCATGACAGTTTTTCATGAACTTCGATGGTTGTTGAGCCAAGATAGGCGAAGGGCAAATAGAGATTGATGAACAGTTCATCAGCTTATCCACGGGGTTATCTACCTCTGGACATCATTGGTTTAAGAATTGCAAGGTCGAGGAAGTGACGTGGACATTGTTGTTTCAGACGCGCAAAATCACCTCATGTGATAGAGGTATGCCCGTAACTATGCTTAAACAATGCTGGCACGATTTTTTGATGATAGTTAAGCAGTTTATACCTGCGAAGGTCGATACGGGTTAGTGTTCCTCTACCACCTGCTACGCCTATTGATGATTTTTATAGGTATCCTCTAAACAGAAATTTCTATTTCATCGGAGCTTGTATAAGATGTCCAAAAAATACAAGAGGCACAAGGCTGACAACATCTTGTTTCATCATGGGCTCAGCAAAGCCCATGGTTGTTTATCATTTGAATTTTCTTGGTGACAGTTGAAAGGCCTTCATCACCCGTATCGGCTTTGAGGACATCGACCCTATACAGTTTGATAAATTTGTGGTAGTTGAGACTAAGGCTATGTTGGAAATATAGCTATAGAAGAGATTACGCAGACCTGCCAAGGTTGTCATTGATGGAAATCATTAATAAGGGAGCACATACAAGAGAACTGGCAGAGGAAGCTAGATGATGACAGAGAAATATCCAAGTGGGGATGTTGAGATTGGGTTCCACTCCAACGAATTGAAAGCCAGGCCAAGAGGATACCCCTAGGTTATCCAAGTGGGATGTTGAGATTGGGTCTCCAAATTGTTCTTGCATAAGAGGAGATCCATTGTGTTAGGTTATCCAAGGGGGGATGTTGAGATTGGGTTCCACATCAGCGAATTGTTCTACAAGAGGGACCCATTGCTAGGTTATCCATGGTGATGTTGAGATTGGTTCCACTGTTCCCATGAAGAGGAGCCCCATTGCATTAGGTTATCCAAGTGGGGATGTTGAGGTTGAGTTATTCAAGAAAAAGGAGGGAATAAACCCATTTGAAATGCTTCTAAGAAAAAAAAAAGGGAATAAACCCATTTGAAATGTTTGAAGGAAATCTCAAATCGATTCAAGCGCCTCCATTGAAACAGAAACAGAGGCAATGGAAAAGATATATGTGACCTAATTGGCATACGTCTATAAACCAAGAAGGATACGTCTATCATTGCATGCCAAGCCTCCTTAACCACGCCATGGATTCATGTTGTTAGCTACTCAATCGTTTTTTAAGAAACGCATCTAACGACGCCATTCATACCGCGATTGGTGTGGCCAAGATCAAATGGATTATAACGTACAAACTAACGGATTTAACATTGCTAAATCCAGAAGTTTGGTGGGGTTCCTTCATCTGCTTTGACAAGTCTAGAAGATTTTGCCAGTTGGGCTTCTCTAATCACTCCGATGACCTTCAGCCTAAAATTAGACTAAGCTGTTAAACAGAAGAAAAGCACAGCATGATGCGGGTACGCGAGAGGAGGCATGCAAAGAGCCAATTCAGAAAATCAAGGAGAATGCAAGCAGAAGAAAGAATGAAAAAGAAGAAACCGCAATTGGAGTTGAGAAAAGCAAGGAAAACCCCTGCATGTGGAAAAACAATATAATGCATTGAGACAGAGATTGGAGGGGTTGTTGAAGTGGAGAGAGAGAGAGATTCACCGGAGAAAAGGAAGAGGAGAACTGAGCGACCGCGGAGAAGCAAGCCGAGAATGGCCGCAGAGAGGATTGAAGAGCAGCAGATCGGAGACAATGAAGAAGGCAGAGTAGATCGCCAGAAAGGAATCTGAAGTTTTGTGCCTTCACCTTGGCGTCAAGTAAAAGGAAGTCGGTGTTTCCACCCAGTTGGTGCTGGATTTTGTGGAGTTGGTTCGGGCCAGGCCGCAATCGAGGTCATGTAGCCCTATAAGATGGTGCTCATAAAGATGATATGTAACGCATTTGAGCTTGATTAACATCCTAAGAAGACGAGGTTTTTCCCCTTGGTTGGCTCTCTGAAAATATGTGTCTCGTGACTTGTGAGTGAATGTCGTGGTGGGTGATTGTTATTCTTTATGTTATCCGCTTTATATTTATAACTCTGAATTTCACAATAAAGACTCACCGCCACTAAGATTAATGATTAAAATTTAAAAACAAGAGAAATTGTTAATAATCTACACTAACTGATTCACCTCCCGCTAGTTCATAAATTCCCGTAACAATTGGTATCGAAGGGTTCTTTAGTGTAAGGAAGATCCTCGGCAGTTGAAATCATGATCAGTCATGATGGTTCAACCAACAAGGCACCCATTTTAATGGCACAAATTTTGTGGAAGGTAAGAATGAGAACATTCTAATGTCTCTGGGGAGCAGATGTTTGGGAAGCGTAGAAACAGGATATACAAACCAACTGTGTTTCTCGCCTAAAGATGAAAAATTAGAGTCCACCTTTAATGCAAAGCTTTGGTGAATGCTATTCCTCGGTCCGGCTGAATCAAAATTCTGCGCAATGAATCTTCAAACTCATAAGTAAAGAAATGTGGGAAAAATTGACAAGTAGCTATGAGGGAAATGAGAAGTTAAAGATTCCAAGCTACAAACTCATAGACTCAGATTTGAAATAGCTGAGAATGATGAGGATGAAACATAAGTAGTTTTCCCGGAGAGTTGATGAAATGGTGAATGTTACGAGGGGTTTAGGAGAAACAATTGAAGACTCACTCTTTGTCCAGAAAATTTTGAGATCTCACCCGAAAGATTCAACCTAAAGTCCTACAATAGAGGAGATGAGTGAACTCAAGACATTATCTCTTGATCAGTTGCCAGGAACATTAACCGCTTATGAAATGAGGATTAGCAAAGATCAAAAATCATCTAGGGAAGCCTCATCCAAAGAAGAAAAGAGTACTGAGACTGAACTGGATGAAATCTATACAGCACGAAAATTTGTAAGAAGGTTAAAAACTGGATCAGGAAAGTACAATGGAAAACTACCTTTTAAGTGTTTTAACTGTGGTAAGGTGGGGCATTTTGCTACCAAATGTCCTCATAAAGGGAAAGAACAGAACTCAGCTGATGAAGAAATATTTCCAAGGAAGAAATATAATAAAGAAAATAAGTATAAGAATACAAAGAAAAGTCTGTGTAAATAATGATGAATCTACAGAAACCTCAGATAGTGAATCTTCCCATGAACACCAAGAAGATGACTTCATGCTTATGGCCATAGAAGAACTTGAGTCGAATTGTTCAGAGAATGATATTGATGCCGAAGTGGATATGGAAGGTGAGCTGACTTGTGCCCTGGAAGAAATAAATAGACTGAGAATAAAGAAGAGAAAGCAAAAACAGTTATTAATCCAGTATGAAACAAATACAATAGACATTCCCCTATTGAAGTTAGAACTTGAAGAGGTGAAGAAAATTGAAGAAGTCCTAAAGCAACAGTTAGTTGAAGGTAGATGCAGATGTGAACATCTAGAAGAAGAAGTTGTAAATGTTAAGAAGGAGTTAGAAAAATATCAAGCCTGGTATAATTAGAATATTTCTAGTATCAAAGCTTCAGAGGAGCTAAACAATATTTTAAACAGACAAAGACCTCCACAGAATAAATTTGGTCTAGGATATGAAGAAGATGCAAGCAACAGTAAGTTAAAGAATACAGAATCATCCAAGGTGATTAAGTTTCAGATCAACAAGTAGTTGGAAGGTTCTAAGATAGAAAATATTGGAGCATGTCCAGTTTCCAATAAAACAGACTCAAGTAATAAGAAAGAGCAAGAAAATGTTGGTTCATTCAATAAACTCGTACAACCAGGATGTCCAGAAAAGAGGTCAAATAATAGAGTTCAGAATGAAGACCAGAATTACAAACATGATGACCAAAAGTCAATGTATTATCTTCCTAGGAATCAACCAAGATTCAGGCATGCTAATTTCTTCAATGGTTATTGTTTCTGCTGATATAACTTTGGGCACAAAGCTGCCAACTATTTTTATAATCTCAGAAGCATTCACAGATCGATGTCAAAAACAGCGTATCATCATAAGGGTCGTGTTGCCTTACCAACAGATAGAAGAAGGGTACAACACAGAAATGCTAATTCATTCAACTCCTTATACAATGAACCAAAATGCTACAACTGTTCTAACTTTGGACACGTAGCTACAGAATGCAATTTGAAGCATTACAAGGTAGAATTAAAAACGAAATATACAGCTGAACAAAATGTATGGAGAAAGAAAGAAAATTCTCATTGTAACCTTGTGCTCTTAGTTCAGAAACAGAAGGACCCCTAGTACATTGATAGCGGATGTTCAAAGCATGTGTCTGGAGATAAGGAGAAGTTTATTACCCTGTCTGAGCGTAAAGATGGAAACGTAACCTTTGGAAACAATGCACCAGGAAAGGTCAGAGGAACATGAATGGTTAGTCTGAGAAATGGAAAGGGAAAAGCTCAGAACGTGTTATTTGTAGATGGGTTAAAGCACAACCTTCTTAGTGTAAGCCAGATGTGTGATAAAGGATGTGAA
>SNQJ01S0160233.1:0-21748 GCA_010110895.2 Picea sitchensis
AGAATTTTTATAGAACACCTACAACATTCACACATCTTTATATCAACCGGTGTTTAATGAAAAAGTTATAGGACGAATTGGCCTATGGGTCCATAGATTGATATGTTGGAAATTATATTTGGAGTGAATCGAATTATCATAGTTTAATTACCAGAACTAATCACGGTAGACGCGAAGGCCCAGGGAAGAAGGGACATCTCGAAACTTCACATACCCCTGAATAAATTCATAATTGTGTAAATAACAACAGAATCACCTAGAATTTAAAAAGGAAGGCCTTTAACACAAGTACAATAGTTGCAATTTGAATTCATTTATCATCATGCAATCTGGAGTGAATTACAGATAAGATATACATATATCTGACAATATCCGAGCACCTTTTATTCATTTAAAAATCCTTTCTTGGAAGGAGACAATATGTCTCTAGTACATTAAACCAATGAAATAACCAGTATGCCATTACAAGTAGGCAGAAAGGAAACCCTGAAATTATTTTAAGAATAATATTACATATCTCATCTGGAATTCAAACAAACAAACACCCCATACTGTGTTTTATTGTAATGATAGAAATTACCATCACAAAACGGGTTACCCTTAATCAAGTAGTACCAAAATCGGAACATAACTACATTGTTAATCAAAGGACTGGAAAGGGACCATGCCCTTCCTCTAGAACTAAAAGAATGTGACAGAGAGGGTTACGGGCATGGAACTTGAATACCTTTGTCTCCAAGAATATGCATGGATATCCGCAACTTCTTACTGACGAGGACTCTACAAAATTTGTACCCATAAAATATTAGTAACTTAATATTCCATTGAAATTTTAGAACGATACGAAAGCACCGAAATAAGTATACACGCAACTTTAGGCACCCGGTCACTTGGTTCGTTTCCTTGGGGCCTTCCCACCAGGTAAGGAAAAAAAGGGATTCGATCCAGTCGGAGGTTCCCCTACGGCTACCTTCTTACGACTTCACCCCAGATTGACTGAACGCAGAAACCCTCGAACTGGCAGGCGATCATGTTTTTCACATGATTCATCGTTACTCATGTAAGCATTCTCATTTATGATATCTCCAGGTGTTGTCCCTTCCCCGATTGACAGAACGTCCCGCTACTAAAACTTGGTGGGCGCCTCACTTACTCGCCCTCCATGAATGAAAGTATCCATAGAATGAAAATATATCACTTGACATAACCTGTACTTATATTGGATTTTATCGTGGCCATGATCCATTTCCAAGATGTGGTCGTCCACAAACCGAGAGGGTAGGAGCGAGCTTGTTTAAGTTGATGGGTACCCTTAGATCAAAACAGGGTCCCATCATTAGTTAAAACATCCAATTCAAGAAAGAAGTGATACAAGAAACTATGGATTTCGTAATTATAACAATTGTTCCAGCACCGATTCTAGAGACACTAAAACAATGAATGAATATACTCTGAGGTATAGACAAGATACAGATAATATACTAGACGAAATCTTCATAAGGAAACACCATCGAAATATAGTTAATATGAATGTTAAATACAGGAATCCATTTTTCTTAAAGTTTAGAATAAAGGATTAAAGTAACATGAAATTATTTATCCTATTGATAGAGCACGGTAAGCCAATACATAACTTGTAAATATTTATCAGTTACAGTATATAAAGATTTCGAACCTGAGAGGTATCATTTAGTAAACAAATTTATGAAAGGTCCTTTTAGGGGCTCTCTCTTTGCGGTTACGGGTTATGGACGAGGATGGTATACAAGAGAAAGGGCCCTTTGAGGCAGATGAGTGGAGTTGGGTTGGGAAAACAAACTAAACGGAGTATAACTAGCCATGACGGGAATTTAGAGCCTACGAAACAAATAAAACTCTTTTAATATGGACAAGGAAATAATGTTATTACAGTGTAATGCTCTCACTCTAATAAACTTAATTTCTGGAATGAAACTAGGGGAAAATCTCGTAGAAGCTCAATACCAACCAATGATACAGGATGGAGAAGAAGAGCGAATCACCAAGAAAACAAAGGAACGCGGTATCAACCCTTTCAGAGTTTCCAGAATAGATAAGAACGCGATAATAAAATTACTTAGCAGAGGGGAGGAACTTCCAAAACCTTCCTAGAGTTTTGGAAATAATAAAATAACCTCTTACTGATAGTATAATCACTGCGTCACGTAGGTTACCCATAATGGTTGCAAGAAGAAGAGAACTCGGCCACAAATCTATGACTAGAGATGCAGAGGTAACAAGAAACTTACTAGTGGTTTAGATAGCAATGTCACCTCCTCTATGAGAAAAACATCACCACTGTTTCCCTTCGCCAAGAAATGAGATTCACAGAGCTAGACTTCCAGAGAACCTCCCCACATCAAAATCCATTAACCTAGCGAACTCCTTCCTCGGAGAATGACGTCTGCGGGTACAAATGACTAGGTGGTGAGATAGACTTGGCACGTCCATATTGGATAGCAGGTCAGATGATGGCCTCGACTGTAGCATGTAACCTACCCCACTTTAATGCCCTGTCTAGGATTAAGTGCATATCGGACCTACCCCTCTTTTGGTATTCAATGAGCACCTGAGTAAGGAAGCGCCTGTGTGACTCATGGAAACCTTTAACCCTAAATCACAATAAATGCAGTTAATACAATGTACGGTTGACACTACGTTCGGGCAGGTGGAGCCGAATGGGATGGTTAAGTGCATATCGGACCTAAACCCTAAATCACATTAAATGCAATTAATACAATGTACAGTTGACACTACGTTTCAGACAGGTACAGCCGAATGGGATTTCTAGCACGGGTAGAGGATTTTAAAGTATTCACACTCTGATTTAAACGGGAATCCTTACCTAACCACTATGCCGTATCTGGATAATTTTAAACTAAAGGGGTCTTCTTATATTAAACTTTTCGCAGAGGAGTATAGTCTAATACTCTACTTTTACCTAAGCCCGTTTTGTCATTTTTATTGTGTGATTATGTGTATGGTCCAACGCATGAAGCCTAGGCTCTAAATCCCAAAGTCATTTGTAATGTAAACATATGGTAATGGTTTATATGTATGGTCTAACGCGTAAGGTTAATGGCATAAAATCCCAAAGTCGTTTGTATTGTTAAGACTGTGGTAATGGTTATAGGTACAAAAAGATAGGAAAGTAATTATAATTACAAGACTTTAAATAAACATTGAAATGGGGAATAAGCACTTATTATATCATCGATTTGAAAACTTTAAGTTGAATGGTAATGACAGTTGAAGACAGTAAGGACTCTAGTAAACTCTTAGATTCAATCTATATAATAGAAAGCCTACTTTCTTGAATCTCGAATCTATTCATGGATAAATGTACAAACAATTTATTTTTTTTTGACAATTTTTAAGATACATTACAAAAATAAAGGTGGATAAATACATGAGAGGCCCCATAGTCATTTGTTATGGAGGTTGGTTTAATAGTTTGGGGATTTCAATGAACGTAGATTGAGCATGGAGGGGAATGGTATTCTCATTCATGATCATTAATTCAAACGGAGATAGGAGGAAAAGGATAGTTCACACAATGGAAGAAGGAAGATCTCATGAATCCCATTGTAATCCTGGCCAGGATTTAAATTGATGGGTAGTTTGAGGCTTTTGAGAGGTGCATAGCCCATATTTTTGTGAAAGAGGAAGAACCCAGTGAGGCCTAGATGTAATGTTTGAAGTGTTAATTTAATAGACTAGTGTTGCATGTAGATTTTCCTCCATTAATGGGTTGTGTTCATTGCTTTGAATTGCATTGTTGTGTGCTCCTAGTAATTACAACATCTGTAGTTAATAGACTGTCTACACTACTAATGTATTAGAGCATGTTTGATCCCCACATGTGAGTGATAATGAAACATCCATGTTTTGACATTGTAAAACCCTATGGGGAAACATCCAAGACCCTCACTAACGTGGGCACTTGGACCAATTTATTAATGCGAAAGAAAAATATTACATAGATATTTACAAGAGAGTTTATCGAAATCGATCATGAGTAAATGACCCTTAGTAAAGAATCCAGGTAGAAGAAACCCACATGAGTCCTCCAAAGTTTTTGAGGAAATTATGAATCCCTTAAAGTTCGAGGGATTCCTATAGGAAGAGCAGGACAATTCAACTGAACACGTTTCAAGTGTGGACCACAAGGGCACCAAAATTATATGTGTCTAGAGAAATTATATGTCAGTTGAATACAAGAATAAAGAACATGTAAATCTCCATTAGTGAAGATTACAATTGGATTTATCGTTGGAGACAACACATATCTTAATTGAGGGAAATGGCTTAGGCTCGAGATTGCAAAAATATTTTCCATAATAGGGATTTTGGTCCCAACAACAATAGTGGTGAAGGTGGTCTAAAATATATCTATTCTAAGAAAGAAAAAGGGGAAGAACTATGATTTTATTAGTAGATCTTTGCACATGCCTATGTCAGGTTATTTACACACTTAGGAGTTAGTTAAGATAAACTTGGTACAATATTTCCTTAGATTAAAGTGTGTTTCTTTAGTATGCATTTGTAGTTATGTAATCTGACGGTCAGAATTTGTTCTAGACATAAAGTGATCTAATAACTCATATTCTCCTCGGTACTAATGGCTATATTTATTCGACCGACCCCACTCATATTTTCGGGGGGTGATGCACCTTCAGACCATGTTGAATCACAATGTATTCATCCTTTGGTTGATGAAGTGCTCATTTTGATGCAATCTTTGACGGAACGCACTCTTCTTTTCAAGGGTGATTTGCCTTCAAATCATGTTGTCTCACAACCTATTCAGCCAGTGGTTGAGGAAGTGGTTGTTCCGATGAAATATTCGGTCGACCCCACTCTTCTCTTGGAGAGTGTTGAGTCTACCAAATGGTCACGTAGATGAAATCTTCGGCTGATCCCACTCTTCTCTTGGAGAGTGTTGAGTCTACCAAAGTGGTCATGCCGATGCAATATTTGGCTGATCCCACTCTTTTGATAGGGAGTGATGTGTATACCGACTATGATTTTAGCATTTCCAGTTCAGTACTTTCATAACAAGGGGACATTCTGTCCACTTCTATCACACCCCTTCCAAGTCCTAGGATGGTTTCCTTTGATTGGAATGACCTTGTTGAGCCTCGCCTTCCTTATTATATGCCTTTTCAAATAAGGGTTGAATTTAATTCAAAAAACATTTATCGATGTATTGTAGATGAAGGAGACTCTGCAAGTATGTTATCCTCGTGGGATTGGAAACCTTTGGGTTCTCCTGAGCTTGGGACCACTTCGCACAAGTTGTTGGATTTTGACAGACGTCCTAGTGAATATTTTGGGATTCTTCCTCAATTTCCTATCTCATTAGGTGGTAATATTTTCCTTGTTTATGTTATAGTGGTGCAAGGCCCATTATATTTCAATACGCTTCTCGGGTGTGATTATGTATACACTATGAACGTTGTAGTGTATACTCTCTTTCGGGTGATGCATTTCCATCACAATGGAAGCATTTTCACTATCGACCAATTGGCATCCGATAATCACCATCCTAATTCAACGTTAGTTCAAGATGCCCCTTTATATATATAAATTATTCATGTAGACTCTACCCCACCACAGGTAAATTATGTGGCGTCTTATCCTCTGTGTTTAATTGCTCCTAAGTAGGAACCTGTTCGTGACTCATTTTTTCCTTCACGAGACTTGATCTCAGTAATTGATCCATTGGTCTATCCAATGAGGGAATGGGAGCCCTTTCTTCACCCACTTGGTCTGAGTGATATTGAGTTTCCTTTCGAGTGTGATCTCTTTGTTTGTAGATCCTAAAGCCCTTGTGCTTGTGATTCTTTGTTGATAGACTCTTCTAGTCCTAGATAGAACCTTCATTGTCATATGGAATATTGTCAATTTGCTTCCCCATTTGGGACTGTCAACCCTCCTCGTTTGACTGATTTATCAGATTTTGAATTTCCTTTCGATGAGGCTATCCTTGAAGCCATGACTATGGTTTCTATTCCGTGGGAAGACTTACACCATGGTTTTTGTTTTCTTCCCTTTTGGGAGACTTTCCCGGTTGACTGTCAAAGAGACTCTTGTTCAGATCCTAGCATTGGGATCTAATTGAACTACTACCACGCATGAGCTGTAAGCTCGTGCGGTCCTTTGTACCATATTGTATAGTCCATGTTTGTTGTTTTTAAGTTTTTTATTCAATAACACCTCCTATTTTTTGATGTTTCTATCTATATTGGATTTATTAACTTCTATTTGAATGTTATTGGCCTTATATGCATGATCTTGGATACATTTTTCTTTGACAGTTTCTCATCGTATCGTTCTGTTCTAACAAGTATTGACCGCGAGACTGGTATATAGGCTAGATTTTTTCCTACTTTCATTTTCTGCCTTATCTGTTTCCTGGTTCATTTAGCCTTAGGATCGACCCCACTAAATTGCGACACTAACCTTCCTTGTCGATAAGTGTGTCATACTTTATGTGGTAGATCCTTCCTTCAATGGGAATCCTAGTTAGATCCTTGTTTTCCATTTGGTTTCCATGCCATAGTACTTCATAGACATAGGAGTCATGTTTAGTCCCGCCGTGACTTTTTGTTGAAGCCCCATAATTATTCTTCATCTTTCTATGGCCCATACCCGAGGGAATCCCTAATGAGAATGGTTTGTTGTCTTTCAAGATTGCTTGAATTTTGAAAGAAACATCCAAAGAGACTTTATTTATTCTTTTCGATCTCATATGGATTAATTGAGAAAAGAAGACCCCCTGGAGTCTTCTTTAATCCCTTTTCAGACTCTCTAGAATGAAAATATTGTCGAGTGATCTTGTTGCACTTCATGCTCATCAAACTCAAATTTGAGGGCACATCTGTCCGACTGTAGTTTACCCGTTTTTTGGTCTGGATGGATAATTTTAGGAATACAGGTATGCCCTAGGAACTTCAGTTCGCTAGGAGATTATTCTCATACGTAAGTTTAACCCTTTTTCGGGCCTGAGCGACTAAATTTTTGAAAAAGTAATATTCTCCTTGGTTTTGGTTTATCTCTTTTTCGTGCCTTGGAAATTAACAACGAAAAAGGAACTCCATCAGAGTCCATATTTTATATCCTTTCAAACTCCTTAAATATGAAATTTTTTTGAGTGACCTTGTTCCTTTCACACTCGTTAATTGGTCCAGATAGAACATCTATCTGGCATGATTTTAAGCCTTTTTCCAGCCAATAGATTATCCAGGAAAAAAGTACGCCTAATGATACTTGTCTCGCCACGAGAGTTCTCCTAAGTTATATTTTATACTTTTTCGGGCTAAGGAGACTAACCCTAGAAAAAGGTTGTGAGTCAATAGTTAAGCTCTTTTCAGTCTACTTAAAATTGAAAATATAGACGAGTGATCTTGTCTCAATCACACTCATTAAAATGGTTTTGAGGAGACATTATTTCGGTATAGGTTTAACCCTTTTTCGAACCGACTAGAATAATTGTGAAAAAGGAAATCCCTAAAGTCTTATGTTAGCATTTTTTCAGACTCTCTAAAACGTGAAAAAACCAACGAGTTTACCTTCTGTGGGATCGTAAAAATTCGCATGCAAGGAGTCTTGTTGTGTCATCCTTAATCGCATTGTGGGTCTCATCTTTGCATCATTGGCCTAGTTCCAGATCCATGTTTCTCTCAATTATGACCTTCAAATAATTCCTTAAGCACAAACCTTGCAACACTTTTTTCCTTTGCGATCTGACACCTTGACCCGTGGAGGAATTTTCTTGAGTGTCCTTATCCTGCACATGTCTCCTTGCGCTGAGCATTAGTATGTTCCATGCACCTTGAACTAGTTTTCTTTCCCGCAACACTCGTTCCTCCTCTATAACATAGCATTCTTTTATTCCTTTTCAAGATCATTAAAAATTGGAAAAAGACAAAAAAATCAAATAGTCCAAAAAGAGGGGACGGGATATATAAATTATTTTTCGGCAGCAAGATAGTCACCCTTTGACAAAGCACATCCTTTCATTTGTTTTCAAGGCATTGGGATCTAGTATGACCTTCCAGAGCTATTCTCGCTACATAGAGCTATGTCCCCTTCCATTTGGTTACTCTTCCAAACATATGGAGAGTTTATGGTGCATCCTGCATCATCGACTTATGTCAATGTTAGATTGCCCGAGTCTCATCATTTTTCATTCTTTTTTGCAAGGGAAGTTTTACCCAAACTGAGTCGTCCATTTTTCATTTTGTCTCTTGACCTTCATGAGTCGACCATCCCAAGAGTCCAGTCAAGTCTGGATTCAAAATCAATGAAGTTATGTGCCTGATGATCGATATCCTCCAATCTTTCCCTGAAGACATGTCGAAGACCTCAGAGTAGTGAGTCTTACACTCCTATTGCAATCCTACCTGAGCTGTTGAAGATATTGAAGTCATTTTTTGAGCTATGGTGTTCTCATCTACAGCCGCAGGTGTCAATACTTCTTGAAGATGCATATTATTTGTACTTGAATATCATCAAATAATTTTGAGATGTAGATCGTCTTTGTATTTCTAATGGATATACTTTATATGACATGGATCTGCAGTGTACTTTATTGGCATCAATGATTAGTTCATCCCGAGCATGGGTATGCCTGCCTCAGAGAGATTATTATTATTTTACAGATGATGTGCTCTTGAACTGTTGTCCTATGCTCACTCAACTTTGTGCCTTCCAACTGATAAAGGTATTGTAATGTATTCCAGCCATCAGTTTCGCTTCTAACCCCACACATTAGGGGGAATCTATTATAGCCCAAATATTCCCCACCTATGCATACATGGCATTGGCCTTTTCACTTACACAATTTTCCAAATTATTGTTGAGAATATTTCTTAAAAAAACCATTTTTTGGAGCATGTACACATCCTTCTCCACTATTGCATGCATACACATGCTAATTTCATACTAGAGAACCTGTGATTACCTCCAAAATTTGCAAAAAATAAAAAGTTGAAAAGATTTTGGCGGATTTAGCAGGCTATTGGAGGTTTCCCAACAATTTTACCCATTGTAGCACGTCCCCAAACCGAATAACCATATTTTTGTCAAATAAAAAGAGCTCTTGGTATCTCATTCCGACATCAAGCAAGATAAAAGAGAAACTCTACCAAAATCCATTCCCCCTCTAGCCCAAGTTTTGCAGCCCTTTCTGAGATTTGGCCTCAACATTTCCTCTTCAGCCTTTTCTCCTTATACAATCCCTTCTATTTTCCCAAAGAGATCAGTTGATTGTGAGAGGCAGCATGGGAATGATGCACTTGGAGCAATAGTAAGAGGAGGTTGGGCCTTGTTCGCGAAGCGTTTTTACGATCAAGAAGGTTTTAATATTTTAATCCTCAATTTGAATAAGAGTTCTTTTCATGTCCCAATTCATTGCATATTTGTATCTTTATTGCTTAATACATATACATTTAAATCTGAACGCTAACATTGATAAGTAGAGATTGCATATTTATAGCATATTTTTCTAAGTGTTCTTGCAGGTCAGCTTCAGGAGGAGACACACAGCTTAGGAAACTACAAAGTTGAAGGAAGTTTGCATCGAATGTTAGGGACTAAGGTACACTTATCCATCTTCCTTCTTCTCTTTTTCCTCTTTGTTTGGGTAGTTTTTGCATAGCTTATGATTAGTACTGTCTTTTAATGGAAGTTTGTGCTCTTCCTATATTCCAACCCAGTATAGTAATAGGGGGATTTTCCCCGCTAACACTACTTTGAATACTTTTTGACGTTTTGAAGAGGCTACACATGTAACTAGATAGAAGAAAAAATCATGTTTTTATGTGATGATGAATTAGACATAGGAATTCCATGAAAAAGGATCATCAACACCTATGAATTCCATGGGCATCTAACTATATATATTTTTTATATTAAGGTAAATACATATTTTGTTCTTGGACCAAAAAGTTAAAATTTGAATTAATAAAAGATCTATGAACAAATTGTACAATAGGGTTTTACAAATAAAAAATGATGATTAGAAGACATGCTCTAGGATCCACATATAATAATAGACCTATATACATTTTCAAACTTCCAATTTAATAATTTCTTTGAAACCAACAAGTATACTATTTGATAAACTGAGATAATAACAATATTTTTCGATAGAAAATTCTATACTAATGTTCTTGTTTNTATTTTAATCCTCAATTTGAATAAGAGTTCTTTTCATGTCCCAATTCATTGCATATTTGTATCTTTATTGCTTAATACATATACATTTAAATCTGAACGCTAACATTGATAAGTAGAGATTGCATATTTATAGCATATTTTTCTAAGTGTTCTTGCAGGTCAGCTTCAGGAGGAGACACACAGCTTAGGAAACTACAAAGTTGAAGGAAGTTTGCATCGAATGTTAGGGACTAAGGTACACTTATCCATCTTCCTTCTTCTCTTTTTCCTCTTTGTTTGGGTAGTTTTTGCATAGCTTATGATTAGTACTGTCTTTTAATGGAAGTTTGTGCTCTTCCTATATTCCAACCCAGTATAGTAATAGGGGGATTTTCCCCGCTAACACTACTTTGAATACTTTTTGACGTTTTGAAGAGGCTACACATGTAACTAGATAGAAGAAAAAATCATGTTTTTATGTGATGATGAATTAGACATAGGAATTCCATGAAAAAGGATCATCAACACCTATGAATTCCATGGGCATCTAACTATATATATTTTTTATATTAAGGTAAATACATATTTTGTTCTTGGACCAAAAAGTTAAAATTTGAATTAATAAAAGATCTATGAACAAATTGTACAATAGGGTTTTACAAATAAAAAATGATGATTAGAAGACATGCTCTAGGATCCACATATAATAATAGACCTATATACATTTTCAAACTTCCAATTTAATAATTTCTTTGAAACCAACAAGTATACTATTTGATAAACTGAGATAATAACAATATTTTTCGATAGAAAATTCTATACTAATGTTCTTGTTTGGGATTGAGTCACGTGTTCAATTACATATTTACCTTTCCTTTTAGATTTCTTTCCAACAACTTAAGTCCAAACCTATTAATTGTACTGGGGAATAGTGTATGCATCTTAAATCGAATTAACTTCTTCTTCTTCTTACATAGGGATGAGTGAAAAACTTGGAATGGTTGTCAAGTTTCCCATGGAGCCTTTGTTTTTCCTTGGGTGTATCCTCCTCTGAGTTTCAATGATATTTATAAGGGGAAAGGACTCTCACATGAATTGGTGGGGCTTCGAGTAACAATTATATATTCTTTAGCTCTTGACCCAAAGTGACATTTCCTATAGTGCTCTTTATTTCTATCAACTAATGGTTCACCTTAGCACTATGTCACCATGTAGTATTCAATTTTGTTTCATTTTGAAAAAGGATTGTGATATCCCCAAAAATAAACTATTTTTGAAATTTAAATTCCTTGGAAATTTATTCCGTTTTTAGTAAATATGAATTTGGAAAATTTTTGCCATTTATGGCAATTCCAAATTTCGAATTTAATAATCGTAATTAATTATTATGAATGTTGGGTAGAGATCTGTTTTGACCCAAACAACTATTGGACTTTTTCACTTGTATGTAAACATAATATTTTATATTAATTGCAGGAGGACAAATGGAAGAACCATGTTAAAATCAACTGACCATGACTCCATGAGTGGGGAACATGTTGGACCTACCTCTGGGATGATTATTACAAGTGGAAAATAATTTATTTGGCCATTGGCAACCCCTGAAAATCAGGGATTTAGAAAGATGTGAAAATTCCCAAGGGAGGGAAAAAAAACCTGGGCAAAATTGATAAATAGCATATGCGAGGAGGCAGGACGCTGCCAAGTATGCTAGGAAACGAGTCTTTTGATTTACTTGTTGTTATGAACACTGCTTGAGTGTGAGGCAAGGGAAAACTGATAGAGCTATAGGACATTGCTGAAGAGAAGTTTTTCCAAGTTCGCCCTCATGGATTCATTGTCAGGCTAGGGGGTGAATCGAGCAAGTAGTTTGGCTACCCTGTTCTATGGTTGGGAGGAACATGGTTGTTCCCTTTGTTTTTCTGCAAGCTGGTTCAGATATGGAAACCTTTCCTTACTCTCTGCTTGGATGTTTTGTGTGTAACTGATATTATGCATCTACTTGTTCTAAATCAAAGTAATTCTTTCAATGGATGATATCTATCGTGGTATTAGATTTACAATAATAGTCTAAATTCTGGAGTGGTCCCTCCTGAAAATCAAGAATACTAGGTAAATTTATTTAAATACGATTTGAGTTTAAGAGAGCAGATCCATCTACAGGATAGGCTTAATTTGAAGTCGAAATGCTAGGATACTCTGTACTTCTTAAAGAAAACCAATCTGTATAGATACAGGTTTATTTCTGTGACTGAAGTATGAAACAGATCTAAATGTGAGCAATCAAATAGGTTTAATTTGATGTCGAAATGCTATGATACGTTGTATGCTTGAAGAAGACCAATCTGTATTGATATTGGTTTATTTCCATGACTGAAGTATTAAATAGATCTAAATTTGAGCAATCAGAGTTGAGTAAATTTGTGCCAAAAGAAAACATTTAAATGTATCGCTAATTCCAAACAATCATACATCTTAAAAGAGAATTCCTGTCTTTTACATCTAAGAATTGAAGAGGAATACGAAATAGAAAGAACCTTATGGATCACCTGGGCACTCATATATTATACACATATATATATATATTGGAAATAAAACGCAAACTAGAAGTAATCTATCTACATCCAAAAGTTAAGGAAATCCAAAAAACCCCTTTTGTTTATCATATGCTAAAACAATCATGGGAATTGACGCCCATCAGAAGACTTTATGCTTCCCTTGTTTTATTTAAAGAGTGGTCTGCCCTTTCCACAACCAAAGTCTGTAACAAATTTAGAAATATGCGAAAACCTTAAGAAGATCCGGAACAATTTTTGAATCGAATTTGTTACTCTGTGTTTTTTTTTACCGAGTTTGTAAACTCTGTTCATGTTTTCCGTTTTCGACATTTACGAGTTTATTGGTTCAATTGCGTGAAGTTCTTTTGTTCTTTCAAATGCCGAAACCCGAAGTTGCCCCACAGCATGATCGAATTTCATGATTCGACGATTACCATTGTATGTTGTTCATGCATCAATCATTACCAAACGTCAAAACTCGTTATTGGTTGGGCCCCATAACTTTTCATGATTTCGCGATTCGGCATTTGACGTTGTACAGTGTTTTTGCATCGGGAGTTAGTAAACCCCGAAACCCCGAAGTGTTGGTCCCAAATTCCATTCACTTTTCTCAATTCGCAAGTTATTGTGTGTTGGTGTTTGGCACTTGAAATCGTGAAATCCTGAACCCTGAAACCCCGAAGTGCTGGTCCCACTTTCCATTCACTTTTCGCAATTTGGGAGTTGTTGTGTGTTGGTGTTTGGGCATTTGAAATCGCGAAATCCCGAACCCCGAAACACCGAAGTGTTGGTCCTACATTTCCATTCACTTTTCACAATTTGGGAGTTGTTGTGTGTTGGTGTTTGGGCATTTGAAATCATGAAATCACGAACCCCGAAACCCCAAAGTGTGGGCCCCACATTCTTTCCGCATTCCACGATTCGACAAACAATGCAGTCCTTTTTTTTTTATATTCGGCATTTGTAATCGACGAAACCCGATTGACCTCTATTTTTTTTCACAAAACTGTAGGAACATAGTAGGAATTATTTGTTATAGGAACACCTCTAATATTGTAATGAATGGAGTGGTAGCAAATGGTGGAGGATCTTCATCCGAGATGGAGGTAGAATAGCAATAACAGATCATATTATGAGTCACTCTGTACAGGGCATGGCAAGTACATAAATTATTGTATACGAAATTATTAAACTAATTAAGCAGATTTTTAGCGCGATTTTTCCTTAGAGTTCTGCTTTCCATGAGGTCATACACCTTTAAGTATTTGAAATTTCAAAATTTGACTATTTTTTAAAGGCATAAACCATAGAGAACAAGATGGGATCCTTCGAGTTAACTATGCTTGATGTGTAAGCTACTGGTGTGTAAGAATGAGACACAAGTTAGATAGATATATTTGCTTGTTTATTTTTCTCTAAGTAAATATGCAGGACCGTAGCACTTAATTGAGCTTTCCAATTATTAAAACAGAATCAAGATGAAACTATACCTATGACAGTGAATTGCTCTATATATATTTAGATAAAGCTACATACTTATAGGTGGAAATAAGTGCAAATGTTAATGGAGAGTTAAAGCGACCTCTCAGAGTTTAAACTCTATGCGCCAAAATGCTTTTGATATAACGCCAGTTGTGCACAACCCTGAGCTTTATCTCTCTGATCCTCAAAGGTTCCTTTGACCTAAGTTTCGATATTGCCCATATGCATATAAGTATGTTGGAGTAGTTTGAGAGTTAAGGGAAGTGATAGAATTATGGACATAATTTATCCACATAATATTTTCTATTCAAAGTAAACTAGACTGGTGTAATAATGTCATTATGGACATAAATGAATCTTATCTTCTCTTAAATTCTAAGCTTACACAAAATTGAATTATGTCATAGAAAAAAAAAAAAAATTGGTGAATTTGAGGTACATTACATATGGTATCAGAGAAAAAGCTAAAACACTGGGCCTAAACAGGGCCACATTAGCTGCTTAGTATTTATTCTGATTTATGTAAAACTAATAAATCTTACGGGTACAAATAGAAATCCCTTTCTGTTTTCATAAATTATGGCAGCTTAGGAGGGTACAAAAATCAGGATGGAAGGAAATCCGCAGCAAGGACCTCTTGGAGATCCAAGACAGAACAGTGATGGAAGCTCACCCATGGAGGTGTTGGAAACAATGAGGAATCTTATTGGTTAACTGCAGTTTTTCAAGGCTAAAAATCAAAAATTGAAGAAATCACAGCAGGAATAGCAAGAGATAAATGAAGTCCTGCTGCGTAGTATAGTAACCAAGAAAGGCCCAAAAGATGATAACCATGACAAGAAGTCAACAAAAGGGCCTCCAAGAATTCTGGACCGGAAACAGAAAAATGAGATAGTTCGTCTGAAGGGACACCTTAGGCTGAAGACAAAACTATACCAGATAGAAAAAGAAAACAAGTAGACCACCTTGAAGGAGAATTTAAAAAGATTAAACTAGATACTTTTGATGGAGAATCTAGGACAGGAGAAGAAGTTGAGGCATGGTTGTTAGACATAAAAAAATACCTCCACATCTACAACTATTCCAACAACATGAAGGTCAGAATGGCCATCTGCAATCTGAAGGGGAAGGCCAGCATTTGGTGGCAGGACCTGAAAATGGCCAAGGGCCTAAAGGAGAAACAGTTGGAATGGTCTGACTTTAAGACGTATTTTAAGAAACAATACCTTTCTGAAAGCTATTATGAAAGGAAGATGAAAGAATTTTATGAGTTACGACTAATACAGATGACGATGGAGGACCTTATAAATAAATTTATGGAACTACTAAGGTTCGTACAATACATTCGGGAGGATAAGTTAAAAATCCGATGATTCTTAAGTTGTTTAGCACAGTCCTATAGGGACAGAATTGAGTTTGACAACCCCAAATCCTTGAGTGAAGTATTCAGGAAAGAACGAATGTGCTTTGACCAGTATAAACAACGGGTAGAGTTTCCCAAGGCCTGGAAGGATAAGAAGCAAGATCGAATGAACCAACATAAGAAGGGATACTAGCCAACTCCTTATCGAAATGCAACAAAATTTTTCCCAAGGAAGAATTTTCACTCCAATCATCCGAATATGCAAGGTAGTGGTAAACCGGTAAACCTAGAAACGAAGAAGTTTGGGGACAAGTACCGTGAGCCATTAAAGTGTTGGGAGTGTGGAGAGCCTCATATAAGGAGGAACTGTCCACGTTTAACTTCAGCAAACAAAACTATTATTCATAATCTGCAGGAAGCCTTGACAATGGGAGACATGGGTAGAAGCTTGCATCGGATAAATGCAACCATAGATGGTCGACAAGTTGACCACCAGTCCTCGGTCGTAGAAATCGAAGGTAAAATCAATGACACTCGAATTTCTATTTTAATTGACCCTGGATCTACGTTAAGTTATATTACTCCTAATATAGTAGAGTCAAATAAACTTAAGAAATTGAAGCACGCAAAATCATGGCTGGTACAACCAACAACAGGTACTAAAAGAAAAGTAGTTGACTTTATTTTTGATTTTGAGTTCAACTTGGGTGGTCAAAATATAAGGACCAATCTGAACATCTTACCACTAGGATCTTATGATATGATTATCAGGATGGATTGGTTGGAACAACACACAACAACACTAGACTATTATACAAAGATACTTAGCTATAAAGATGATTCTGACACTATTAGAATAGCCCAAGGCATAACAAAACCTGTATCAGTCAAAAAAGTTTCAATGATGTAACTCAAGAAATGTTTTAGAAAGGGATGTCAAGTTTATGACATCCAAGTGACGAATCTATTAGAAAAATAAGATAAGCCAAAGTTAGAAGACTTTGCTGTCCTACGTGAATTCAGAGACATGTTTGTGGATGAGATACCAGAATTACCTCCTAGAAGGGAAATAGACTTCTCCATAGACCTACTACCTGGTTCAATCCCTATCTCAAAATCACCTTACCGAATGAGTCTACCAGAACTGACAGAATTAAAAATCCAATTAAAGGAATTGTTGGACAAAGAGTATATCAGACCGAGTGTTTCACCTTGGGGGGCACTAGTCCTCTTTGTGAAAAAGAAAGATGATACTCTAAGACTATGTATCGATTATATAAAACTAAACAAAATGACTATTAAGAACAAATACCGCTTACCAAGGATAAATGATATGTTCGATCAAGTTGGTGGGGCCAAGATCTTTTCAAAATTGGATTTACGATCTGCTTATCATCAAGTTAGGATAAAGGACAAGGACATAAAAACAACAACATTTTAAACAAGATATGGACACTATGAGTTTGTAGTCATACATTTCAGACTCACTAATGCACCAACCACATTTATGTGCTTGATGAACAACATTTTTAGTCAATACTTAGACAAGTTCGTAGTAGTATTTATCGACGATATTCTGGTCTATTCTAAAACGGAGGAGGAACATGATGAACACTTGAGAATAGTTCTGCAAACATTAAGGAAACACAAACCATATGCAAAATTCAACAAATGTGACTTTTATCAAAAAGAAATACAATATTTAGGACATGTCATTTCCTGAGAAGGTATTGTCGTAGACCCGAAAAAGATAAAAGCCACTATGGAATGGCCATTACCTAAGGATGTGGTAGAATTCCGGTCATTCATGGGAATCACCGGATATTATCGCAGATTTATAGAAGGGTTTTCCAAGATAGTCTACCCTATCACGTGACTACAAAAGAAAGGAACCAAGTTTAACTGGTCGCAAAAGTGTCAAGACAACTTTAACAAGCTAAAAGAATTATTGACATCGACACCCGTTTTGAAGGTAGAATACCTAGATAAAGACTTAACAGTTTGTGTTGATGCAAGTAAAGAGGGAATAGGTGGTGTCCTAACTCAGGAAGGGCACGTGATTTGTTACGAGTCCCAAAAATTAAAAGAACAGAAGCGAAATTTTGTCACTCATGACCTAGAATTTGCAGCAGTAATACATGCCTTAAAAATGTGGCGACACTAAATAATGGGCAAAAAATTTCTACTATTGACGGATAATAGAGGGGTGAAATATATGTTTAACCAACCAGATCTTAATGCAAGACAAGCAAGGTGGCTAGCCTTCTTGAGCGAATTTGAGTTCGAGGTCAGACATATCAAGGGTAAATAAAATAAAGTAGCATACGCTTTAAGAAGAATAGTCCATGGGTTATTTGAGATAAACATCAGCAGGGAAGAAAGTGATCTGGAACAAACTAGATCTAAGCATCGACAAGAAAGGACTATTATGACTTAAAAACAAACTTTACATACTAGATTCAATAGAATTGAAATCAACAATTTTGGACAAAGTGCATAAGAAACCGTATTCTGGCCATTCATGTTACTAGAAAACAATAACAACACTTAGAAAACTATTTTTCTGGCCTAGTATGAAGGGAGAAATAACAAAATACTTGGCTAGGTTCCAAGATTGTCAGCAGGTTAAGGCCAAGAACTAGCATCCAACCGGCCTATTACAACCATTACCAGTACCAGAATGGAAATGGGAGACTATATCACTGGACTTTATAACAGGTTTGCCTAAAACTCAGAAACATATTATTCTATCATAGTTGTAATCAATAAACTCATTAAGTTTGCACACTTTATTCCTGTAAAATCTACTTTTAAAGCTATAAACATTGTTGAAATATTCATGAAAGAAATTTTTAGACTGCATGGTATTCCTAAAATGGTGATTTCAAATAGAGACGTAAAATTTACATCCGCTTTTTGGAAGGAATTGTTTGTAGGGATAAACACTAAATTGAATTTTAGTACAAGCTATCATCCACAAATGGATGGATAGACCAAAAGGAAAAACCAAATCATAGAGGATATTCTTCGCATGTAAGTAAGAACAAAACCAAGCAAGTGGGAAGACTACCTACACTTGGTAGAATTTGCATATAACAATTGGTACCAAACTTCAGCTAAGTTAAGCCCTTTAAAAATATGATATGGCAGAAAGTGTGCAAGTCCAATTAGCTAGGATAACCCAGCTGACAGACTCATGATTGGACCAGAGATGCTCCAAGAAATGGAGAACATGGTAAGAACTTGAAAGAAGAATATGACATACATAAGAGCTATGCAGATCAGAAAAGAAGACACTTGGACTTTCAAGTGGGAGACCATGTTTACCTGAATTTCAAAGCCCGCAAAAGCTCGTTGAAGTTAGGGAACTGTGCCAAGAAGGAACCCAGGTTTTGTGGGCCCTTCGAGATACTAGCTCGAATTGGACCCGTACCATACCAACTTGCACGTTCAACTAAACTAAGAATTCATAATGTATTTCACATTTCTTTGCTGAAAAAGTATATCCATGACCCTACTCATATGATTGATTGGAACTTGGTGTAGGTGGAACCTAAAGGCGAGTTTCAAGTGGAAACCCTATGCATTCTAGACCGGAGAGAAATAACACTTCGGAACAGAGCCATCACTCAGGTAAATGTGCAATCGAAGCACTTTAGTCCTGAGGAGGCCACTTGGGAGTTGGAGGGAGATATGGGGAAATCTCATCCAATCCCGTTCCAAGAAGGGAACAAACACCGAGGATAGTGTTTTACTAAAGGGGGAAAGGATGTGACATCCACAAAAATAAATTATTTTTGAAATTTAAATTCATTGGAAATTTATTCCATTTTTAGTAAATTCGAATTTGGAAAACTTTTGCCATTTATTGCAATTCTGAATTTTTAATTTAATAATTGTAATTAATTATTATGATTTTTGCGCAGAGATATGTTTTGACCCAACCAAATTTCCATTCACGTTTCATAATTCGGGAGTTGTTGTGTGTTGGTGTTTGGGCATTTGAAATCACGAAATCCCGAACCCCAAAACCCCAAAGTGTTGGTCCCACATTTCCATTCACTTTTCGCAATTCGGGAGTTGTTGTGTGTTGGTGTTTGGGCATTTGAAGTCATGAAATCCCGAACCCTGAAACCCTGAAGTGCGGGGCCCATAGTCTTTCTGCATTTCACGATTCGACAAACAACGTGGTCCTTTGTTTTTTGTATTCGACATTTGTCATCGCGAAACCCGATTGACCTCTTTTTTTTTTCACAAAACTATAGGAACATAGTAGGCATTATTTGTTATAGGAACAACTCTAATACTGTAATGAATGGACTCGTAGAAAACGGTGGAGGATCTTCATCCAGGATATAGGTTGAATAGCAATAATAGATCATATTACAAGTCACTGTGTACATGGAATGACAAGTAGATAAATTATTGTATATGAAAGTATTAAATTAATTCAGTAGATTTTTAGCGTGATTTTTCCTAAGAGTTTTTCTCAGCATGAGGTCATACACCTATAAGTATTCGAAATTTCTTAATTTCATAATTTTTTAAAGGCATAAACCGTAGAGAACAAGATGGGATCGTTCGAGTTAACTATGCTTGATGTGTAAGCTACTCGTGTGTGAGTATGAGACCTAAGTTAGATAGATATACTTACTTGTTTATATTTTCTGTAAGTAAACATGCAGGACCGTAGCACGTAATTGAGCTTTCCAATTATTAAAAGAGAATCAAGATGAAACTATACATATGACAGTGAACCTCTCTATATATATTTAGAGAAAGCTACATACTTATAGGTGGAAATAAGTGCAGATGTTAATGGAGAGTTAAAGCGACCTCTTAGAGGTTAAACTGTATGCGCCCAAATCCTTTTGATCTAACGACAGTTGTGCACAACCCTGCGCTTTATCTCTCTGAACCACAAAGGCTCCTTCGACCTAAGTTTAGATATTGCCCATATACATACAAGTATGTTGGAGTAGTTTGAGAGTTAAGGGAAGTGATAGAATTATGAACAAAATTTATCCACATAAGATTTTCTGTTCGAAGTAGACTTGACTGGCGTAATAATGTCATTATGGACAGAAATGAATCTTACCTTCTCTTAAATTCTAATCTTACATGAAATTGAATAATGTCATAGGAAAAATAAAACAAAATAAATTGTGGTGAATTTGAGGTACATTACAAGGAAACTTCAAGATTTGGTTCCATAAAATCAGGTACATTTTTTCATTTAGGGTGGGAGGAGATTGTGTTCCCAACCTCAAAAGTGATCTACAATGAAATTTAACATGCTCATAGTCTAGTTTTTGTTTCCATACATATTCACCTACATTCAACTAGACCTCTTTGGGGAGCACTTTTGAGAGATCCATTTTGGCACATATCCTCATAAGGTCATGCATTATCTTTTAGTCATTTTAGGGTTGTAGTTGTGAAATTTTTGGATGGCATTTATAATAATGAATAGAGTCTTTATAGGCCAAAATTGAAGGGGAACATTGAGGAGCCTTACCCATAGAAAGGTCGAGGATAAATTTGATCCATGGAGGCATCAAAGTTTGGATACCAAGCCTTCATGAAAAGGATAAAAATACCCCAAATACATGGACTAGATCTGAAAATATTTCCCCTATCAACAAGTGCATCGAATTCTATAATAAAGAAGTTGCATGCATATAGGAAAATATGAGCCTCTTTTAATAAAAGGGGCTTCCTACTTCGAGAAACCCAATTATGAAAATATACCGAATAATGCCACAAGCCCGTGAATGAACACATGTCCTCATAATTTTGGTAGAATTCAAACTAATCCTTGATTTTCTTAGCGACAAAATGGTGGGAACAAAATTTTCCATTTCCATAGAAATGTAACATGAGGAACATTGGGTGAATTCATGAATTCCTAGATATGAAACAACATCATGAAAGAACATCTTACTAATTGTAGTGGATCTGAGTTATGTGCGATAAGAGACATGGAAAATTGGTTTGGTAAATAAGAATCCAAACCCCAACTAGGGAATATAGGTCGAGGGAAGCTCTAATCCATGGATGGTTGAGCAGAGACAACTTTCGAGAATAGTTCACGACGACTAGGGTTGAAACCCTAGTCATGGAGGAGGGAAAGATGAACATCCATATTCAAGATATTTTTACA